>CABFPE010000044.1:325561-349092 GCA_900660155.1 Hofstenia miamia
TGTTAGGAGGGGAGGGGGGGGGCAAAGTACATGTACTACCTAACATACTAACTAATTAAGAGGACTTCTACTGTTTAAATCATAAAATTTACTGGCATTTTTTCTGGAATTTCAATTTGGCCGTGGGAGTGGCAAATGCCACCGCTTGCGCCGCCACTGCAATTAATCAGCAATTGATGTCAACGTAAAGGGGTTCCACACGATGGGGTTTGTCCGAAGTCAAAAATGAACTATGTTAAGTGCTCTTTGAACACGATGAACTCATGCCCGGCACGTGCTCCGAGAGTAATTATATTGTAATTATCTCGCGTGGGAACAGATTAATCGTGAAGCATGGACTGTAGGTTTTTTGCGGCTGGAGCATTCTGGCGAGGCTGTACATTTCTGTTTGTTGCCGTGGCCGTGGCCAGCGGAACCCCGTGAAGTTAAAAGCGGCCGCAAATATTGAAGCCGTTTATTAACGTAAAATATTTAGTATTATGTATATGTATGATAGTCACAACTTTTCTCATAATTTATCTGGACTTATACTCACCTTGAATAAAACTCATTATTCATTGTAAGAACTTGTGACCGCTAAAAATCGTGATTTAAAATTAAAGTTGTGGACGGCCTCTGCAGTAAGGGTGCAGGTCAGAGCCTGTCGTTAGACGCAAAACACTAATGGGCATGTCTATTGGGAAACATGCTTTAATGCGATGTTAAAAATTTATATTAACGCGTTTTGCGGTGGCTGAAGTTGTTGAAAAAATTAAAAATTTTTCTTTGAAAATTTCGAATTTTCGAACAAGATTAAAATTCTTTCAACACCCAATGTTCATGTATTTATAAAGTTTTGAGTCCATGGAAGCAACAATTACTTAGACTGTTTCTTGATATGTGAAAATATATTCAGGACCAATTGAGGCATGCCTTGCCCAAAGTCAAAAGGTCGCGTGCCCGAGGAATAGCGTTAATAGTTTTTGAGATATAAGCGCTTAACAATTTTTTGTAGGACCATAAACAAATCCTAAAATCCCCAAGCTGCTTAAAGGTTAAGGTAACAAAAAGACCTATTGTGAAATCTTTCTTAAATGACTTTATTTCAATTTCCATATTTGAAACAATTTTAAAATTATCAAATTTAGATATGTTTTTATCAAAGTTAAGAAACATGATAGCAAAATGCCTTAGATATTATTACCAAAACTCGCTTAAACGAAACATCTGGCGAAGTTTACCAAACAAAGATCAAATTACTATGATTTATGAAGTTTTGCTTCTGCCTGTAACATGAAACATGTGTGATGGGTGATTTTTGAATTTTTCCAATAGGTAATGGCAGGCTTGTTAAAATATATTGGTATTTAAATTATTCAAATAAATATTTAATATATACTTATTTTCCGGGTTCAAAACTTAAATTTATTTATTTTTCTTAAAATACAGGTAATAATGTTGATGGATGTGAATGATGAGCATAAACACGCATCAAAGCTTCGTGTCAAAGACACCATATTGTGCGTTATGACAATAATCAGAAATGAACTTTAACCTGCCCAATTTGAACATTTGATTTTCCTATTCGTAAATTGCAGACATTCCAGTATTGCGCTTTTTACTCTATTTTGAAGAAAATAAATAATTTTGATGCTCGAAATATTTATTTTTAGCATTCCAAGAAAAATTTATTTTGAAAATATTTATTGAAATGTATATGTATATTTTTTACAAGCCTGAGTGATTGTACGAAAGTCGCAATTATTTTCTAACAATGAATATTTCTGAAATATTTATAGGTTTGAGGTGTGCTACTCAACGAATTTCAAGTCTCATGCGGAGATCCAAACTAATTAAAAAATTTTATGTTACAATATTTGTTTCCTAAAATTCTACTTCATGTGTATCATCTACATGCATTAGAGTTTCAACTGGCATGGGACCTTTGCACCATACTCCAAGTCCGGCCCATTTGTAATTAGTAAAATCAGGGCCGTAGTTGTGGTATCCTAAACCATTACAAATAATTTGGCATCAATTATAAAGCACACATTTTACTACTAAATAGAATCTGATGTGTAATTAGTCAATTGAATGCCATAGTTAGAAATAAATATCATGAGAAAAAAATTGTTATAATAAAATTTTAAAAAATTCTAGGCCCATTCTACAAAAATATCATACATGGCCTTGTTAATTCTTATTTTTTGAGCCCGAGTCTGATTCTAGCCCAGCCTACCCTGGCCAAAGCTCGCTTTGGTTGCATCTTTGGCATATATCTTTATTTAAAATTAATAAAATAATAAATGAAACAAAGCAACAGAAATTAACATAAATATATTCGCAAAAACCAACAATTTAAGATACATTTCAAACATTTAGCTAAATACATTAAGTTATGTGTTTGCTGAATGTACTCTTGACAATTATGCGAACAATATAATATATTAAAAAACATTTCCATAAGCCTTAAAAATACGGAATTTTCTAAGCATCGAAACTAGTTTTATAAATATTGGCTTGAAAAAACGTATTTATAATTTATAGAACTCCAGTGCTCCCAAATTAATTTAGAATAATTTTTTGATGACTCATCGTGCGCAATCAATAAACCAATGAGTGTTATCCCACAATCAAGCTATGGTGAGACGAATAGTCTCATTTAGACCGTAAATTACATAATTGAACATGATTAGGCCTGATTCGTGACTAATAAAGAAAGGGACATCAGCAATCGCAAAAATTCATAACTACAGTAAATAAAAACATGCGACCTTAAAACATAAAATATAAGATTTTATATATTAGAACTGCAGCATTTTATTGACGCATGTCTTTGTAGGCTTTGTAATTGTTTCTGTGCCAGGGGCGGTCATATTCCTGCAAATCTGGGGAAGTGTAGGCATAAATGTTAGGAATCTCGGTCAAGTGATAATATTTTTGGTACTTTGTTTTTATAGGGACCTATGTACACAGAAAGTCTCATATGCTATTGACACTGTTGCGAAATCTTCCTTGTCATCCATAAAATAACAATGAGAGTAAATAAACTTGTCAGTGTGATAACTCAAAGTAAACAGTGAAAGTACATTGAGTTTGCGGGTAAAGAAGCACATCAAACTATGTTAGTACTTTACAATGATTCGTATTTGATAATGACATATATATCATGTAGTTTGTAAAATACAGAAACATATCTTATAGATGAAATAGAGGCGCGTACATTTGACTAACGCCCGAAACATTGAAATCTCACATAACACCGTAATGGGCTAAATTTTCCACGAAATATATTGAAGATCCGAATCATTGTTTCATATCTTAATAATTCCAATTCGATTTATCTTATGTTCACAACAAAATCTTTGTTTTAAACTTTTTGAATCCACACAATTTAAAAATTGCGGCAGTTGAAAACAAAACCTCATATTTATATCAGAGTTCTCATCGTGTCTGCCTTTTAGACCCGAAACCGAAACCCGACCCATAACAACCACGGTCTTACTGGACCCGAGCCGACCCAATTTTTTTTACCAAGACCCAAACCTGACCCGAAGCTCAAACTTTTTCGAATTTGGACTCGAATGCGACTCGATTATTTTCTGAAGTCACCGAAATTGTTTAGAACTCCCTTAATAAAGACCGTTTTTTCTTGAACTAGCTAAACAGTTTGAAATTGACCCAAAATTATATATTCAGTGTAAACAAACAAGCAAACAAATAGTTGGATTGACGAATATTGAAAATATTGATTTTGGACTGTTCCCAAGGATCCGAACCCGACCTAAGGCCCGAAATTTGTTGACATGGGACTCGAACCCGACCGTGTGGGGTATGAGAACTCTGATTTATGTAAAATTAAGGAACCAAATTCACTTGATACACAAGTTAACCAATTTATCATAATGTAATATCAAATGCAGTTATATATACATACATTTATGTATTAGGATCAGCCAGTAGCTCTGAATGTCGAGGTCAATAAAAATTTGAGCTGGTAAAGTTTCGAGCAAAAATTACCGCGATATTTTTACGTTAAATTTCTATAAACATAATTTCATGTAAATAATAAATAGAAAATTGAGATTATGTAAATAAATAAGTTCTTATAGTTTTTGAGGAAGATAATCTTTTAATAAAAAATGCCTAAAATTAATTCGCTATTTCAAACTCACAAGTTGTTATTTAGTAGTAGTGTAATATTCCACTTATCAAAAATTGCAAATATTTCAAGTTTTGACAAAGAAAATCTTGTTGTAATAAAGCCAACCATTCCCGTCAGCGCAACCCTCGTATGCGCGATCTGATTGGCTAAGCGACCGGACGCGTTTAGATAAGTTTGCCACTGCATCGGTATCAAATTTACTTAACAATAATAGTTTGCCGGCTGTTGTTGTCATTTGCTTTGCGTATCCAGCTCGTTCTGTCAACATATTTACCCAAGTTTCCTCCGCATTCCTTATCAACGAAGATAAGCAGGTGTTATTTTACAAACAAGTCATGTCTCTTTCGCACGAACTTGATGTAGCTATGGATCTCTCGACACACTTTTCGAATCCCTCATCCCCGGAAGACACCCCCCTTATAATAGATTCTTCAAGCGATCGCGCAATTAGCCCTACTTCAGACTTAGGTTCAAGCGCTTCCGAAAATCTTTCAGATGGATTGGAGGATTTAGAATCTCTTTTGATTAAAGCGAATTATTCCTCTGCACCTATTGATCTCGCTGTTAGAACAAATTCGATAAATCCAATCCAACAATCTGCTAAAAATTTTAAGCCGATTATTCCACGTCCCCGTATAAAAGGTAGCCTTTTTTCTCGCAACATATTTGCTGTTATATAGTACTAAATATAAAGTTGTAATAATTTCCAATCGTTTTAAATTTCCCAATTTAATATATTTTATTAGGAGAGCGGCCTTTCGTATGCGATGAGTGCGGTATATCTTTCACTCAAAAGGGCAATTTATCACGACACAAACAGATCCATGTTCCTCACAAGCCTTATAAGTGTGAACTGTGTCCATACGCCAGTAGACGTAAAGATGCGCTCATCAATCATAAAAGCACCCATTGTGTTATCAAGCCTTATAAATGCGTGCAGTGCTCTCAAGCATATAAACAGCGGTCATCACTCAGAGAACATCTCAAAACCGTAAGTTTTTTATAATCATCTTTAGAATTCTAGCAAATATATTACCCGAAATTAATTGGTATTTGTAATAGGACTCGAATTATCGTGATTGAAACACGTCAAAATGTAATCGAAAATGTGCTAAAAATGTGAAAAAATAAATTTTTAGTATTAAATTAGATTTCCGCTGATCGGATTTTGTGGCATCTTATCTATCTGATAACTAAATTTTAGGAGAACCGTGAATGAGATACATATACTTAAGAGAATATTCCGTTTCTTATCAAAAAGCTTGTTGCGATAAAAACTTAATTCAAAGAGCTACAACTTTTTTTATATTGCGGTAGTATTGTTTGATTATTTATTTTTTTGCAATGATAGCGTCGACTTGTTTTTTTGAAAAACAATCAAATCGCAAATATATTTCTAAACATATATATTGCAATTTCATAAAATACATGCATTAAAATTAAAGTAAATTTGTTGAAGCACATTTCTTGAATTATATTGGAAATATTTTGTCATTTTACTAGGAAAATAGTGCCACGAAATTTGTGGTTTGTTTTCGCTACATGAAAAAAATCAATCAGCAATTATAAATTTATTTTACATATTTCGTAAAATTAAATATTTAATTAGTGCCTACTATAATTACCACAGGTTGGCGCCCATGTTATTCGTGGTTAATTATTAGATTCCCTCCCAATCAACCCTCTGCACGACTGTTTTCATTAATGAATTTATTAAGGGAAAATCACGAAACGTGAAATTGCTTAATTGCCTGATTTAAATGAAATGTTTTTTAGATCCATAGAATGTCACAAGAAGAAATTAAGAATGTGATGCCGGAATCTTCGCCATCCACTTTAATCCAAAGTGAACAGCCAGTAGTGGAACCAAAACAAGAAGCTGAGGATGACTCATCTCCCAAACGGGCCAGACTTGATAGCGGTACATGTGATCTAAGCCCTTCCTACTATGCTCCAGTCTCTCAAGAGACAGAAAGGAACCTTCCGCATTTTGCGCTCCCTGCAGTAAGTTTTGTAACTTTACACACTTCAAAATACTAATAGTATCGTACCCCCTTTTTGACTTTTATACCGCGTGTTGTTTGAATTGAATATTTTCCATGCATTTTATTCGCATTCCACCAATTGCTAATATGGATGCGTTCAAACCTGTAAATTTGTTTTGGTAATGCCCTCCGTTGAAAGAAGCTTATCATTTGTTTTTCTGATTTATAGAGAAATATTGTTTTCTTCCACATTGTCCCAAGAGAAATCAAATGCAGTTTAGTTTTGATATTATTTTCTAGTCATAACAAATTGTGTAAATATTTGTACATTTTTGCAATATGATCGCATCAATTTAAGTGCGTGATAATGCGTATAGTAATGTTTTGCCATATTTGGCTTGAAGCATGACATCAAAATTCTTGGAATTCTGTGAAATGGAGAATTTTCAATGTTTTAGTGTCAAGAATTAAGCTTAAAAATATTATAAAATAGTGTGTTTGTATATATTAATGTCATATATGTTTAAACGATTTAATCATTTACGAATAATTTAGCATTTCGAACCAAAGATAGAACCAATTGTTTACACTGCAGTGAGCCCTTCCGTCTACTCTTCGATTCCCAATCATATCCAAGCAGAGGCTAATTTTGTTCGACAGCCAGCAGTTACTGCTCATGGTACGCCAGCTTGGTTCGATTATGCAAATCTTCCCCGAAAAGAGAATCAGAGAGAGCCATCTCCTGAGTGTAAACCTAAAGGATGCGACGTGTGCCAATCCATGCTCAAGTGCGAGCATTGTAAAATAGTGTTTCTTGATAGTGTTATTTACACCATCCACACAGGTCTTCATAGCAACAACGATCCATTTAGATGCAACGTATGTGGATTTGTGGCAGTTAATCGATATGAGTTTTCTTCCCATATCGCTCGCGGTACACATATTGCACCGCAATCAGCTTCTGTTTCTTCGACATGATGTTCTGTGCTATTATTAATTGACTAGTTTTGTACTATTTGCAGTAAACTTATTTTGTAATATAAATGTGTTTAATTTTGGAGAAACATGTAAATAATATTTTAGTTAAATTTTGTTGTTTTTAGTTTCAGGTAATTCATTTAGTTGCCTTTCGTTAAACTCATTTACCATGGATCGAATATTTTTTATGGAAATTTAAGTAAATGACTGATTATAGCATTATTTACAAGAAAAGTTACTTAACCATACAATCTCACATTAAATATTTCGTTTGCGGCAAATTTTATGCATATAATTCTTCATTTTATTGAAGACGAGTTCGTAAATTGCTGTTTGAAATTCGAAATTGTTTTTTTACTCTTTTAAAAAGATTCTTTCATTCTATTATGACAATATTTTTTGTTTGAAAATACTAGTGTGCGGATGCGCATGATTGGTGATTATAAATCGATACACTTTTCTAGAAGCCGTTAAAAGTGGCATACTTTCATTTTTCCTCTACAATAAAATGTCGGTAATTTTCGAAATTATTCATCATCTTACGATTTGGTGACAAATAACAAATACAAGATGTTTGTGACAAATTGAAGAATATCTATAAATAGTTCTCCCACTTTGGGATATGAATTTTGTGTAAGATGATTTGAACCGAAATGTTCCGTACATATTTGGTTTTTTGGAAATCATATCAAGACAAACATTGATCAGTTCTAGATCCCTTATTATTCCATCTATGCCTAAATGATATTCTTAACTTCATCTGTACTAAATCCATTCAATTTTTACATGATACTTTATTATATGCAATCCAACAAAGTTTTTCCATGGAATATAATGAAATTGAATATTGAGAAAATTTCATTTACGACTAGAAAGTAAATGAAAAAGTAGAATCTTTAGAATAATTGTTTCTGCAACTAATAATATTAACTATCTTGATGTTGGCATTCACAATGAAAGAACTCCTATGCAATCACATTTTTCGAAATGTGAATAAATTAATAAGAACTAACAGAATTCGACAAATTTTAAACAATGGACCTAATGCTTGCTTGGTAGCGAAAAAACCTATCCCGCGTGTCGACGGCGTCTACCATAATAACCTGATGTAGACATTTCATGGAAAACTCACTTGACGACTGTAAAATGGATTCTAACTAATGTGTAAATGCTCAAGCTGGATTAGGCACATCTGTATGCCAAGACGAATGTCACAACGCATGTTACCATTTTTCGAATGGGGATGTAGAATTATATCCGGGTCCAAATTTATATGAATTGAAAATTTAGAGAATCGTTATAAAGATAATGTTAAATGTATTTATTTAATTAAAAAATAAATCATTTTCTTAAAATTGCAACTCAATTTGGATAAAATTCAATTTTTACTATTAATTTTCCGAGAAACAACAATGATATCAATCCAAGACCCACAAACTTTAATGTTTCTGTTAAAAATTGAAGATTTTTGTGTAATTTGGAAACTATGTATAAATATTAATCCTTGAATATTTCAGTGACCACTCACTGTATTTATATTAATAAAATTCACGTTAAGTTTTGTAAATTTAAAACTGTTAATGCTAGGGATTTCAAAACAGTTCAGACGAAGTCATAGATAATATAGTTAAAAATGTCCCATTCGACTACATTTTTACTCTAAATTCTGTTTCCCAAATGCTAACTTACATTTCCGCACACATCAGTAAAGTACTAAACAAAGTAGAATCGGAAAAATCCCGTCGAGTAATTTACAAAGAACGACGATTTAACTTAACCACAACTGATAAAATAATTAGGAACACCATGAATGTAAATCAAAAACATTTTGATCTAGCCGACCGAGATAAATTGGACTAATTACCAAAGATCAAAGAAATTAATTAAGAAGCTGCGTGCAAAAAATTCAGCAGTCAAAACTTGAATTTATCTAATCAAAAGTAGAAATTTTTAAACTGTTTCATTGGAATGTCAAATGTGCTCAATAGTAAAATTTCAGAAAATCATATTGATAATATAATATATACCGATAAAAAAAGGATGCATAATCATTTAAATCATACATTTAACAGTTAACGACGACTTGGGGTTGAGGTACACCTATACTACCTCAGAGCTATTAATTTTCTTAATAGTTTGAAAGATGTAAATGAAACCTGTTTTGGTGATATTGAATGACTTATCATCAAAAACAAGTTTCAGCAAAATTTGGGCAACCGCCGTGAAGTATTGTTGTATATTAGATAAAGGCGGTTTGGGGTTTCTATAATATAAATTGATTGCATTCTGTGGTATCATCCAAGTGCGACTGCATTTTGGAATCATTATGAGATCTCATAACATTAAAACAAATAACACTCATTGCAATATGTGTAAATGACATGACTAAACACGTGAATAATAGCGAAATATATCAATTGGCTGACTATTCTTGAATCACTAACACTGATAATGATGCATTTAGAGCCATTAAAATTTACAGTTAAATTTATTAGAATGAAATAATATTGTCTCATCTACAAAATTTATAACGGAAAAATCACAATTCGTTATATTGTTCCCAATTCTGTTAAAGAAATAACAAAAAATTTGGAATGAATTGCTAACGGTATTCCGATAAAACAAAGCGGTCATGTTACATACTTAGGGGTTGATTTTGACTACGATATAAAATTTGATAATTTTATCTTAAAAATGACAAAAAAAATACTTCTGGTGTTAGATACTTATACCACCTTAAAAATTTAGGTCCAGATTATCATGCATTTTTGTTTATTGGAATTACATTATTGTTGATTTATATTTATTATTTATAAATCTTAATACAAAAAGCCGCTATTTATTATCAAAAGTTTTAATTGGTTACTAAAAACATAAAATTTTCAAGTAAGCATGAGAAGAAGAAGAAAAATCTATATTCAGATATTGTTTTAACAATAAATAGAAATACTGATAACAAATTCTGAAAGCGTCAAGAAAGTAATACAAAACTAAACAAAAAAAGAAAACAATGAATATTTACAAATAAAAAGTGTTTAACTTGGGCTATGGCGATTGCTAGTTTCTATTAATAGAGTAATCAGGATTATAAAATTTATAACCTCGCCATTTCAGTTTTTTTATATTATAAGTGCAAAAATATTTTTTAATATTCATTTTAAAGTTTTTTAATTTACTTATTTGTTTAATATATTTTGGTAATTCATTCCACATATTTATAGCTGTTTAGAAATGCATTTTTCATTATTCGCTTCTTATACCTAATAGGTACAATTATGTGTGTTCTTGTATTTTGTTTATCGACTAATTTTGCAGCAAGAAAGTCCTTTTTGTAATATGGGAAAGTATTGTTAACTATTTTGAAGAACGTCGTTAAGATATTTATACGGATGTAACCAGTGTTGTTAAATTGTATGGATCAAAAAATAAAATTGTATAAAATTGTAAAATTTTTCCTAAAAAATAAAATTGTATAAAATTGTATAAAATTGTATAATGATACTGAGTAACAACTAGTTCTTATCTAGTCCTCATTTTCACTAACTGGCTCAAATTCCCATGGCACAACTTTGGACTCGTAATCGACGTCTCTAATTTTTTTAGTGATCCGTAAATTCTGAAATAAGAAAACAAGTTTTGTGGCTTTATCGGGGAGAAGTTTGTTTCGACGGCGGTTATGAATGAATTCATAGTTGCTCCAAATTCTTTCACATGAAGTAGCCGAAGAAATTTGTGCAAGAATCCGGGTAGCAACTTTTGATAATTCGGGTACTGCACAACCATACATAGTCCACCATTCATGTGCAGGCATCTTTTTTGCTGCTTGTATTGCTACTGGATTGCCAAATAGCCCTTCCTTTTGCTTAAATTTCATGTATTGTGACACACATGAGGCTTGAGCTGCAATATCGTCCTGGTAAATTTTTTCAAAAACAGTATGGAGTTCGCCAATAACTTCTGGGTTAGATAATTGACCGAAATCCTGATACTCTGGGTCGAGTGCAAATCCTGCGCTATGCAATGGCGAGTGCATCATGCCCCATCGACTGTCAAACTTTGACTTGACATCGCTGACAAAGCCGTCAGGCAAATCTTCCGAAACAAAATTTTGTATTCTTTCCCCCAATTGAAACATTTTGTAGTAAATTTTCCCCATCACCGGAGTATCGCTGTCCACTAACCGCAATAACGAGACCACAGGTGCACACATATCACACACGGCACTAATAATTTTCCAAAATTTATCATAAAAAATAATTGACTTCGCAGTTGCAAATTGTTCCCGAAACTTGGGGGGTTGGTTTTCACAAAAATCGCGGATAGAACGGTCCGCAAACGTTTCTTCCAAGGGCCCGCGAACTTCAATGAGACGTTTGAGCATGGTAAAATTAGTGGCAAATCTGGTTTCTGCAGGTTTTAGTAACTCAAGTTTTGATTTCGAGGAAAACATACTCAAAACTTTTTCTCGGTTGCGAACAAAATTTATAATTGTGCTGGCATTGGAGATAGCTTCTTTCACCACCATTATTTTTCCGATGTCTTCCAAAAACAGATCCAGCACATGTGCACTGCACCCCATGCAAAAAATGTGCGGAAATTTTTCTTCAATAATTGTCCAGGCAGCTTTGCAATTAGCTGCATTGTCTGTAATTAGCACGGTGACGTTTTCAGGACCTACTTTTTCAATTTGCGGAATTAGCCACTCGGCAATAAATTGGCCTGATTTAGTTTCCCCAGAAGCAGAAACACAGTCTAGAAAATAGGGCCCCCTTGTTGTCACTAAAACGGAATTCAATAAGGGCTTACGTTTTATGTTGGTGTATCCATCGCTACATAGTGTACCCCCACTTAATTTGGCCTGAGATAAATGACTCTGTTCTTCGTCCTTCCTGAATTTTTCATAACACGAGTCAAGAAGATTGGTTGATAGAGACTGCCGAGTTGGTAATTTTTAGGCCGGACCAAAATTTGCTATTGCGGTAATAGCTTCTTTAAAAAACGGATTTTCCAAAACGTAGAATGGGACCCCAGTTGCGTAAAATGCTCGAGCTAAACATTCGTCTACTTCTGATTTAGTTTTCTTAGAAAACATAGTTTTGATGTTCTGTTGTGAAGCTGACGTTGATGCCTCCGGTGTTGCTGCCTTGGATAGTTTTTGCATCTTTTGCCGTTTTGCATTTTTCTCCACCATGTCTTCCTCTTTCTTGAGTAACTTCTGCTTAACATTCGAAGGGATATCTCCAGAACATTTTGAAACACCCAAAGCAGCGTTGTTTCCAAGAATATGCGCCCTGATTCGAGTGGCATTTGCCGTGAACTCCATTTCGCAAAATATGCATTTCACTCGGTCTTGGTGACCCGTCTCACGTATCTCAACAAGTGTTACGTAATTATATTCTTCGCCTTTACTCCTTGGCATAATGCATAAATCAGATCTGAAAGAATTTGTAAGAGTGGTGTTTGTTTTACTTTCGACCAATCAGGTGTGTTCGGTACAGATCGGCACCGAACAATGTAATGTAATCGGCGGACCACTTAAGTAATGCACTTAAGAACAAATGTAAATAAACCGAATTTCAATTTACGCTTCAGTGGAATTCAATGATTATATTGCAGATCTGCAATTGGCTTATAATAAAAAGAGTAAGTTTACTTGTGTCTAGTAAAATAGGTCCCCCTTGAAGCATAATGAAGAGAGAGTCAAGGGACCTATACCAAATGAAAGAGGACATATAGGGGAACAAAACGTCGAATTTTGTTTTTATAATTTCTTCGTAATCTTTAAGATAATCAAAATTGAATTAATCTTCGAATTCGTTTATTTTGATCGTTCCGGTCTCCAACAAGGTGAGAGCGCAACGAAATACTGGCTAGGCTATCGCTATGCAATACAATTTTATTCTCACAATTTTATTATTACAACAATAAAATTGTACAATTTAATGTCATGAATAAAATTGTACAATTTACAATTTAACATCACTGGATGTAACATTGCGGATGTAGACATAATTCTGAAATTTTTCTATATTCATTATTCTTATTAAAGCTATGATTATTTACTGCTACTTTGATAGCCCAATTTAGTAGCACTTGGAATTTCCTGAGAAATTTTTGGGGTTATCTCTGTGTAGAGTATATTGGCATATTTAAAATGAATTAATATTAGAGCATATATTAATTGGATTTTTGCTTTAGTTGAAAGTTTTTGAGAAATTAAGTTAATTGCTTTAAACGATATGGCCATTTTCTAATAACATGATTTAGTTGCTATTCAAAATTTAGATTTATGTCAAAAATTATTCCGAGGTACTTAAAAGACTCAACCTGTTTTATTTGAATGCCGTTGAAATTAAGTTTGTATTTTGAAGTATCAGTAGATTTAGTTTTTGATTTAACAGTGCAGAATTGAATTTTTAGTGGATTTACCGTCTCAGTTTTTTAGAAGCAAAATATTTAGCAAGAGAAGCACAGTTTGTTTCGAGAGTTTGAACCGCTTTTATGAGAATTATATTAGATTGAAATAATATTGTATTATCTGCATATATTATCACTGTATTGAAAAGAGACTGAATAAAAATAGCTTGTTCATATATATTTGAGTAATATATTTTGAAGTCAATTTTTTAAGCCGAAATCAATTTCTTTTCTTGTTAATTACTTAAAATTGAATTTACGATCACATAAATTTAGTGTTTATAGCCCGAAAAATAACAATGAAGCGGACGCGAAGTAGAGCTTTGTTCAAGTGGCCCAAATTTTTTCAAAATTCTTTCTCTAACTTTAATATTTTACATTATAACATTTTTATTATATTTAGGCGGTAAATATCGTATTTTTACTTTAACGCAGAAAAAAAATTGTTCCTAATTATATTCGACTTCAATGTCGATATTTATAAAACCCTATATTTAGTTATTCTTTACAAAAATCTTGCTTGGTTTGGATATGTTGTAAAGATCAAGGGTCGGGCTCGGAGTTGAAGTCACAGCCTGGTTACAACTCTGTCATATGCATTATCCGGTAGAGGTGGGCTCCGCCGTCAGCCGACTACAGTTGGCGGCACAGACCCAAAAATGTCGGCGGCGGTGGCGCAGCCAGCTGAGCATAATCTATTGAGCTGGATTAAACTGTATAATGCTCCATATAGAAACCCTATAAGGCCTGCAGTCTTGTAGAAACCGTATATGATGCAAGCAGTATTGTGAGACTATCTATTTGGAAAACGGTTGATCATGCACTTACAGGCAATCTGATTAATTAGACATAACCCAATCAATGCTAAACATCACTACCACATCAAAGACATTAAATGCGGTTTCCTTCTTATGACACATTTCGTTTGTCTTGATATAGTTTTAATTAACATTCGGCTCTGCCGCCTAAATTTTGCGGTGGCTGGCTAACCTAAAACAGGTCGGAGGCGGAAGCTCAGACGGCTGGCGCCCATCTCTATTATCCGGGTACTAATGTTTCATCCATGTCTTATCCGAAGTGCACCGATCTATTGGTATATCGTATCAAAACTCGAAATTCTTCCTAAAACTAAATTTCTATCCTGTATGTTCAGTCGTGGCCATAATTCACCAGCCACCCCTAAATTTACTGATATTATATAAAAGAAAAAATTTTCAGCAGTATATCTTCAAATTTCAGCTAAAAAATCAACTTGTAATAAACAGGATTCAGAGAATTGAATTCCTTGATGATCTGAAAATTGCCTTACCTTCCTACTACATTTCAAATTGGTTAACACGCTAGTGGCTTAAATAAGAAATAGTGTTTCCTCCTAGATTGTGGTTAATTTTGACTACTACGTGGTAATTTCAAAATATAGCACTACACTTTTGTGTAAAGGAAGGACTTTTACCGTCAAATTCAATAAATATTGTTTGTCTGCCATGTTGAAATAGTAGCATACACTTAACAGAAACTCTTTTATATATGCTAGTGGTATTCTGGGTATGGTATTCTTATTGTCTGCTGGATATGTGGTAAAACGGTTTGCTCAATTAAGGTGGAGATATCTACTTGATTGTTAGGTTTTTCCAACGTATATTTTCGGAAATTTAAATGAAATATGAAAGCTAAAGATTTACTAACTCAGCCAGATCGCACACATTTTTGATAGACATTGAGTTTAGATCAAGTTAAGCTGAGGTGGTCGTTTCGAACTCTACCATGGGCCAGACCATAGATCATTTGATTTGATTGTTTATTTTCAAGTTAATTAACTGCTTGCTTGATTCATGCAGTTTGAATCCAGTGCAGTTTGCTTTTTAGAATCTAATTTAAGAACTTTAAATGTTATATAAGTAATCAATACTAAACAGAAGCCTGATCTTTCCTATTTTCCATGGTTTTAATATCTAACTAAAAGCTTTTTATTAAAGTGTGTTTTATGTTAAAAATAATGAGATATCCATGTACTGATGGATGACTCTATGTGTTTTTTGAAAACACGAATTCACAAAATGACTTAATCATGTTAAGTTTATGATGCAGTTAGAATCTCAGTAAAACATGATGGAATTGTATGGTAAGTGGAAATGTTAAGGGAGAAAAGTAAAGACCAGAAAATCGAGGACGGAAAATTGAAGGCAAAAATTTCTTTTTTCACGGTAAGTGTTACGTTTAGGTTTAATGTAGTATACGGTTGGGAAAACATAATTTTTTGAGGTCCTTGAATTTTCCTTAATCGAAATGTCATTGGTTTGTTTTATTCAAACTAATAAAATCAAAAATCTAATTTTCAAATCTTCGAAAACATTGTCTGGAACGCCTGTAAATGATCAAAGCAGGTCTCATAAAATTAATGCAAAATTTTGGTCATTATATTAACTTGTATTTTGATGTGAATTTAACATGTTCGTAAAGTTTTGTAGCAATATTTTTTTATCTTATAATTTTAATAAGATCACAGATATGAAGAACCATTTTATGATATTATTGCATGCATAGTCCGTGAGCGGCAAATAATGGGCTTGCATATACAAAGGGCCCATAAGTCACTTTACATTTTAAAAACTAAATAAATTTTCCTAAATGACTGTATTTAAACAATTCTTTTTTTATTACAAAGTTTAGACTCTGTAAGTTGGTTCTAACTTAGTTACGAAAGATAATATCTCATAAATAGCCTCCATTCTCGTCTTCACAAACTCGAGCTCTTTCTAAGCTATTCTCCATGACAGTTCTTAACATCTGAGTTTGTAGGGAAAGAATTTCCTGTCAAATATTTGCCTTAAGTTCTTGGATAGTTTGGGGCTTATTTGCGAATACTTTGTCTTTAAGATATCCCCAAAGCCAACAGAATCGGGTATTCTGCTTATTCTCATGTCCATTCAAATGGAAATGAGCTTCATCTCCCATGAACAACGTGTGAATAAATTCATTGTCTTTTCTTGCAGTTTCCCTGAAGCCTGACAGCATAATTTAGTCTTTTCTGAAAAGTCTTGTGGTTGTAAAGATTGGACTAATTGAATTTTGTAAGAGTACATCTGCAAATCTCTTGGAATGCGCTACAGAGAACTCCGTGACATGGCAAGTTCTTGAGAACACCTTCGAATGGATGCGGATGGGTTCTCTTTAATGCTACGGCTCGCAGCTTCAGTATTTTCACGTGTACGTGCTGAACAACCTTGTCCGCTTCTAGACCTATCACTTACAGAGCCATGCTCTTGAAAACGCGTAACTACTTTCATTATTGCAGGCCTACCTTCCATTTTCAAAGTTAAATTCATTTATCTTTTTCTCGTTGTTCTGTTGTAAATTTATCCATACAAACGATTTCTAAAGATTATATTTTATAATTCTGAAAAGAGAAATAGAAATATATTTACAGAAAAAAAGTTATTTAATTTTTAAAAAGTAAAATGACTTGTGGGCCATCCTGTATAAAGCAAAGAAAACAGAGAATCAGTTTTACACAGAGATGGAAGTGGAGCAGACTTTTGTGAACTGTCCTGCTCCGTCCCTCATAATTTGTGTCCTGCCCCACTTTCACCTGCTGACATCTGCCCCACGCTTTATTTTTTCCGCCCAAATATTTCTTCTCCAAAAACTATTTGCGATATATTATTACCCAATATTTGTTCTATTGAAATTTTCATAGGATTACACCACACCACAACTGCCAAATATCTTGAATCCTTACTGCCTAGAAGATACAGAATCATTTTTTGAAATGCCATCTCTACGATTACTAACAATAGGAATTTAATAACATTAAAAACATTAGTAATTGCAAATATAATTTATTTTTAACTCTATAAAGCTACTATTTTATGCAATACATTTATGTAAGGTTAATTGCATAACTTCTAGTGTAATTGCAAAACCTATTGATGACAAATCAGATAAACTAGATCTTGGTATTATTGAATAGAATCAAATTTCACGAAGATTTGGAAATGCATGGTAATTGATTTTTCAAAATTTCATCAAGAAGAGAACTTTGATGTAAGGAAATTACTTTTACAATCTGAAAAATTGACAATTTTTTGATTCAGTTTTCACAACTCAAGAATGTTTTTGCCCCACTTTTGCCCCATGGGTATCTACTTTAAAAAATCTTGCCTCATACCCGCCCCATGGATTGACCCGCCTCACCTTCATCTCTGGTTTCAAATATTGTAAACTGAAATGAACATATTATTGTTGACATCAAAATTAGGTTAAAATAATTACTAAAGTTTTGCCACCCTACACAAATTCTAAAATGGTTAAATATTTTATAGTGTTGGCATCCTGGGAAACTGTCTTGAAAAATATATTATTCAAGTTGTTTTTAAGAAAGTTGCCATTGTTCCTATCTAAATATATAAATATATAAATATATAAATAGTATATCTTAGTTTCAATTTGAAATGTGGTTATCTTTTGAAAAGTTTGTACATTGCTATTTACATATAGTCGTAAGCATGTAGAAGTAGTTCAGAAGTTAACACGCCGTGAAATATATATATATATATGTTTACATGTATAATTGTAAACATTTATTGATTCTCCATGGAAGTGAACCAAATTTCACTTTAAAGTTCTTGCAAATTCTATGCTAATTCTTGAATGCATATATTAATTATTGTTATGTGGGCACTTTAAATCATAAATTTGGAAAAGTTTCATGCTAATTAACGTAATGTTTGCTGGATATTTGAATTACAAATTTAAAGGATTAATATTTTGAGAAATGAATTTTTCAGTTTGCAGTCTACCATGCAAATTGTTGTTGAAAACAAAGTTAATCTACTCATTTGTTACGTTGTTTTACTTTATAGGTTCAACCAAAACTTTCTTCAAATTTTAGCCACACTTTAGCAACAATTATAGTTTATTTCAAGTTTTAATTTGAATTTGCAAGAACTTGCAAGAAATTTAAAATTTAGGTTGGTTTCATTTTCATGGATCACAATCTAAAATTAGTAATTCTTGATCAGAATATGTAAACATTAAACAGTGAACAAAAGTTTTTCTTGCCTTTCTGTTTTGAATTCTAGAGCAAAATTTACAACGACCTTATATAAATTGAAAAGATGTGCCTTTTATCGCTGAAGTTGATTTTTAAGCGTAATTTCCAATCATTCAATGTTCTCTTTCACTACAAATTTTGTATCCAATTCCTTGTTAAATATGTAATGATCATAATTTGATCGCTTTGGGCATTCATGAGTCTCTTGGACGCAATTACATCAACATAGTCTATCAATGTTATCAATAACATTTTTCTTGAGTTGTAAAGTTGAACAATATCTTCTCGATATGTATAATTATTTTGGAATTGGTGAATTTAAGAGAAAAGGATAACTGGCTTTAATACCCTGTCCCAACAAGAACACAAGTTTAAACTATTTGAGTTATATTGCCGTGAATGAACTCATATTTTTTTATGAATACCTTTTGTAACATCAGGCATTTCTAGTCGGTTTTGTCGAATTGTGCCAATATAAGTGTAGCTAAGCAGTTGCAAAGTTTTCCACTTAAGGAAATTATCACTAGTAACATTTCTTCCCATTCCAAAATATTTTATTAGAAGACTCATTATTTTTTTCAGCGAAGGCTCCACGTTCAGATATATCACTACATAAAGGATCATTTCCAGTGCATGTTACGCATCGAAGTGGCTTTTATTGTCATTTCAATAGGAATAGGACTTTTTAGCTAGCGCTTTCCAAATGTATTTCATTTGCAAGTACATAGATATTGGAAATTCAACTAAGCTCAATAAGCTTTAATACCGATATACGTTTTTTTGTTTCATATACAGTATGACCTCATTATTCACGGGGTTACGTTCCTTACCCTCCGCGAATAGCGAAATCCCGCGAATATTGGATGCAGTTTTAAAGCGTATATGTATGATATTATATACATTACCAAATGTTTCCCAAACACTCTAAAGATACTTCTGCTCATTAATACAGTAAAAATCTAACAGTATTGCATACGGTTATATATTTTACAATAATACATACGGTTATTTATTTCTCTGTAATGATAATGTAAACACATTTCATTCATGTAGTATAATATATTGTGCATATAAAAACCAAAATAAAATCATAAAACAAATTTATAAGTCAATTTTATCTCGATCTTTACTTCCGTAGTTTTGCAGAACTTGATTTTGGAGGAAAAGACGCTTCACTAACAAAGTTTTAAATGATGCAATTGAATAACTTGAAAAGCACATTTGGTTATCTTGTAATAGATTTGCACACATTGGAACTTTTCTTAACCCGCGAATATGCGGGGCCGCGAAAGGCGAACCGCGAATAGGCGAGGTCACACTGTAGTCATGTTTTTAATCTTTATTAAGTAAATATGAATTGAAATCAGGGTAGGTGTCTTTAGAACAAACTGTTTTCAACACCACTTATAGAAAAAAAATCGTTTAATATCTTTGAAAAAAAAAACCATTGGTTTTTCAGTTTATTGAATTAGAAACGTGACAAGTGTCTACTGGGTGAGTGCTATGAAACTTGGTATTTCATGAGACAAGATTTTAATTCAGAGAATCGGTTGACCAGCACCGTTCCATCAGTCTGACAGGTTCCACTGACGTTTTGGAGGCCATCGACGATAGTAGACAACTTGACCAGCAAATACTTAGCGTGAGAAACTCCATGAACCGAAGCTATGCTCAAAATTGCTTTCATGGCATACATATGACAAGCTGAGAGTTCAACTTGGCAAAAGGATAGCACTTCGACTGGTATTTCAATTCAGACAGCTCAACAAACAGTAACTTGTTTCCCGAATAAATGTTTTCTATTAAGCCCTTTTGTTACATAATATAATTTTTGTTACTTCTATGTCGTTCAAAGAATTTAAAAACACAAAACAGAAAACTACAAACCCTGATGGAAATTCTGCGAAAGTGAAAGCTTTTTAAAGAGCCTTATTAAAATGTTTTGTTTGGCAAGCCGAACATACTCGAAATGTTCATAGATTATTCCACTAATCAGCCCTGGCAAGGTTAAACATTAGCTGTCTATAGTGTAGCTAGTAGCAGAAATGGAAATGGGCTGAGCTGTCCATGGGCTGGTCTTGGCTGGGTATGGGCTGGGTTTGAGCCGAAATCTCATGGGTCAAAATGGTCTTGATATTTTTTTGCTAAAAATATCACAAGCATTTTTGCTCCTTAAAACAGATTAATACCAATCTATAATAGATAAGTGAATCAAGAAGACCTACTTTAGATTGAAATTAGCCATAACTCTCTTTTTTGCAAGATTGTCATTTTTAAATATGGGCTTAAAATGGGCTGAAAATTCAAAATAGATGGGCTGGGCCAGCAAAAAATGGGTTGGGCTGGGAACTTTTTGAAAGTACTCAGCCCATTTCCATTTCTGGGTAGTAGCATAGGACGAAAGCGAAATCCAACTACTGAGAGATACTATACTGAAATCTTTGATGATTTGAAAACAATTCTCGCTTATATACGATTTTAGAATGAATTTATGATTTTTTAAGAAATAAAGAGTTTCTAGAAAAAATGACTAATATTCGAATCTTTTTCGTAAAAAAGTGTACATTTGACTTTTGCAGAGAATGATATCTAAGCCTATTAGTAGAGCTATCACTGAAGAGACCATCTATGAATAGAATGTACATTCAGTAAAAACAAAGTATTTTATTAAAAATCAATCCTATTTTGAAACTCTAATATATCAAAACAAAATTGTGTGGGAATAGTATGACGTAATATGTTGTGATAAGCCATTTAATAATGAGATAATTAATCCCAAAGTGTCCTTTACAGCCAATATTCAACTAAGGTGCAATCACAGAATGTAAAGTTAATTTGATAACATATAAGTGAATTAACGAGCCTAAATTTATATAAATGACGCAATATTTGGATTTCAAACGTCTTGTGACGTGTTGGAGCAGTGAGTAATTTCTGTTCTGCTAGGAATAAGCCATTCCAACTATTATCAATTTTCCCTCGCCAACACAAGGTATGACGGTTTTATAAATATCGTTGTTTACAATTGTTGTTTAACGGTAATCTGCATTAATATTATGTGCCAATTATTGCATGTATGTATACCCATATCGAGCAATGAAAACTAGTTAGGAACATTCCTTAAAGTTTCAAATGCTATTTATTACATTAACTGTATTTTGTCACACGAAGCTAACACAAACATACATGCGCACTTATTTTCGTGAATTTCTCATTTTAAACCGAGATGTGTGTTCATATTGCACTTGCGAGAAAATAAAGCTGACCTGTAGTTGGCCGGCAACATTTTATGCCTGCCATTCAGTTTTCGGATGACTGGCCGGTAGACTTTCATTGCATTTTCTACATAATCTATAAATGCAAATATGTACACATAAGTTGTGTTTTTAATCTTGACAATCTCAGTGATGATACAAAAGAACTGAAATTGCATAAGGCATATTTCAAATTTTTATAACCACCTATATTTCTAGAAAAATAGATATTTTGATTGCATAAATTTATCGGTTTTTTGCATAAGTATAATCAGTTTTTCATTTTTTCAGTGAATTCAATTTTTATATTAGTATGATAGTTATAATACGCATTTGGAAAATGGATTAAATTTCTCAACTTCATCCAAAAAAATCGACCCATATTTAGAGCTCACTAAGATTGTTTTATCACCTGTCTATGTTTTTCTATTTAGCTACTTGTATTATACATCTTTTAAAATTTTGTATTTAACGCTCTAATTTATATATATATATATATATATATATATATGTATATATATATATGTAAATAAATCCGGGCAGGATAAAATTGAGCTCCAGTTAAATGCGGAAAAAATCTATATAGTACGCCAGTATTTTTTTCAGGAGAGGCACAATTGTGATCTGCCAGTGACTTTATTTATTAACGACTGTGTTTGAATTACTTGAGGTTATTGTCTCAAACAATGTTTCCAGCTGAATTTTCTTTTCCATTATTGAATTATTTACATCAGTATTGTCCTAAAAATACAATTTTTATTTTCAAACCTCAAATTATCAAGATCATCTAATTTTTTCAAACTTGCCTAATTGACGTCATCACATTACAGCTGAAAATTCTAGAATTTTTTTTCAAAAGCCTAATTAAAATATAATCCCGTAACTCTTGCAAAAATTTGATGTTAATAAATCAATCACATCAAAAGTTATAGACGTTTTTCTTTCTAAGAACCTCAAAAGCCCGGAGTTACTAGGGTTAGGGAACAGAAATGTAAGTATTTTATGTTAGCTCCGAGATAGAAAAATGTTTTGAGAAGCTTTTCAGAGTTAAACTTTTATAGTTTGCTTTAAACATATGCGAAATGTTCTTATGAAGCAGGTTGAATAAAACCTTATCAGATTGTGTGCCTGTGAAGTTAAAAAATTGTTGATTGCTTCCAGCTTGGATCAAGTATTCGGCAATGAGAGCTGGGGTGGAGAGGGATCACCCATATATTTGTAAAATTGATTTTACTTTTTATAAGAGAACGAAAAGTAACAAACGATGACCACATTATCGTATTTGCCCATGCTTGATTTATTGGATGCCATGCTGTGTTTGTTTTAATTGTTAATAGAATGTTCATTGAAAATTTTAAAAAATCGTTGATATCGCGAACTCTGCGAAATCACCTCTGGATCCGTCCCTGTTGCCTTACTTATCACACATGCCTGTGAAAGTCATTTTGTATGAAAACTATGAACAATCACGACTCCTGAATTATGAAAGTTAATCCGGATGAATCCGAACAAGATAAATTAAATGCACATCCGGACAATACAAGATAATTGTTCGTTTCAAACTTAGCCCCTAATATATCATATTATATATATATATATATATATATATATATATATATATATATATAACGTGCTCAATTTAATATTTCCAACCGGTTTCGTCAGTGTACAAATATATATATATATATATATATATATAT
>CABFPE010000044.1:356271-386080 GCA_900660155.1 Hofstenia miamia
TCCTTTAGCCCTAGTGCTTCTGCTTCTACAGTTTCCTCCACACTTAGCAGCCTTTTCCCTCCCTTATGCCTTGCCATATACAGCCTATCTACATCTCCATTGAGGTTGAATGCTCTCTCTGCTGCTAGTATCTTCCTTGTCTCCCTGTCTAATTCCCTCAGTTCATTCTTGTTCCATCTAACTATTCCTGCCGAATATCTCAACACTGGTATCGCCCATGTATTAATTGCTTTTATCCTATTCTGCCCATTCAGTGCTGACTTCTGTAGTACCTTCCGTACTCTCCTCTTGTATTCTTTCCTTAGCCTCATCTTCATTTCCTCCTGATCTGTTCTGTCTTTCTCTATCACACCTAAGTACTTGTACCCCTCTTTAACTTCCTCAATCTTATCCCCACTGCTTGTCCTCAAGCCATCCCCATCCGCACACTTGCCTCTAGTCATTGTCACTGCTGCATACTTTCCTAATCCAAACTCCAACCCTGAATCTCTGCTTGCCTTCTCCAATGTCTCCACTTGCTTCTGCAACATCTTCCCTGAACTAGCATACATCTTCAGGTCGTCCATGTACCACAGGTGACTCACTGCTATACCATTCTTCTCCATCTTATACCCTATGCCTGTCTCCTTTAACTTTTCTGTGATAGCTATTATTATTATTATTATTATTATTATTATTATTATTATTATTATTATTATTATTATTATTTCGTGTTCATGATGTTATATTACATCTAGCTGTACAACTGTGCATTTCTATGTGATACGGAAGTCTAAATTCTATTTTTGGTTGTTATGCTATAAGTATGTCGGGTATGGGTATTGGCAGATATGTGCCTAAGATATATGGTGTAACATGGACCTGCCAACAAGAAATTGAATAGTGTGATAAATTTAGTTTGCTTCTATATTCCGCATCTTGTGAAAAATTATGCATTTCTTTGTAATTCCAAAATTGTTTTAGTAATTTAACAACATTACGACACACGTATAATAATTTGCTTGTTGTACTTGTATTATGCGGTTTAAAAAAAGTTTTCAAAAATGAGCCTGGGTAAGATTATACATTGACTGGCTATCTAATTAGTCATATAGATTTGTGCAGAGTCGGGTTTTAAGGCTTTGCTCCATTTCCAACTGTACTTATTGTTGCAATATAATACTAATTTATAATTTTTGGTGTATGCATGAGATTCATCTTTACTATTGTGGTATTGTCATTTTGGTTCATGCCTATTCTATAGAAAAGTTGACAAAAAGGCTCTGTAATGAATCAATAGGTCACGTTTGGTAAAGACAACATGTTCAGAAAAGCATTATTTGATTAAGTGTTCGATTAAGAATTTAGATTTCCAACTACAATTCATAAGGAATTGTCAGGTGGCTTTATCAGATAAAGACGTTTTACAAGCATTTGTGAAATAAACAAAAACGGTCTAAGAAATTTGTTCGCCATAATGTCTTTCATTTAGAATAAGGTCCCATACCTTAAGAAGAAGCCAATCCCTTCTGTTTCTCATTCACTGTCCAGACGAAAAGACAGTGCAATGTTGTCCTCGGTAAACATATCGCGCTTGTCCCATGGCTCCAGTGTCTCATCCTTATCAGCTCAATCAGACCAGCAAGTGGCCAAAAAGGCAGTAGCACTTGTAGTTTCAGGCTCAAAGAAAGGTCTCTCAACATTGTGTGCAGACGTTGCCAATATCATGCGAGACAAACTAAAGTAAGCACTCATTTTTAACGCCTATGCAAGCAATTCATTGTAATTATAGTATTTATTGTATTTTTTTGTCCATAGAATTTCTGTTAGCTGCATAAGAATGGCTTTATTGAATATCAGTAATGCTACACAATAATTAATAATGGGAAATGTTTTGAACTGCACTTTTATTTGATAAATGGATGACGATTAAATTTCGCAACTTTGTAAATGTTCATTTAGACTTGAAGAAGACAACAAAAAATTTATCAAAATGATCACAAATCTCAGAGGGGAAAACGAAATGCTACAGACTCTAGTGGCATCAGCCAATAGCACATCCTCGTCAGGCTATCACACAATGGAATGCCATACGCCTTCTGAATCTTTTACACCATCCGTTATTGTAGATAATCAGGTACTTATTCTATCAAGCATACACGACGTCAAATGTTACAGTTTATAATATTATATGGAAGTGACTATCTAACAACTTCGCTTCACTTTGTAATCTGTATTTGCATTATTGAATGTTGTAGAATTTTTTGAATTCTGGAATCAAAAGGAAACCTGTCGAAACATGGTTCTGTTTTCATGCATTGCTAAGAGTAAAAATTTTGAGATAGGCTCACATTGATGAACTTTTTAAAATTTGCTCTGCATATACTTAGAAATAATTTATCATTTAGTAATTGAATTATTTTGACTCACCTTAGATAATTTCACTCTATTTAGGGTTGGGCAGAATTTTGATTTTTTGAGAAAGTTAGGTTGAACTTAAGTCATTTAATTTGGGGTTAAAATGGGTTGGGCATTAAATTGCAAATATCTTGTAACTCAGATGTATGATAGAACAGAAGGTTTCTGCAAAAAATTTCAAAAAAATTTAATAAAATTTGTTTTTTTTGAATTTATGAAAATTTTTGTAGCTGTATACATAGTAAGATTTAGTAAAATGCTAAATAGTACACCAAAGAAATCTAGCCAATTTTACAATAGGTTCTACAGGGAATTATGGCCATTTTTCATGGTCAAAATATTGCCTAAAATTTGTCAACAGCTGTTACCCAGTGGCATTTATATATAATCTAGTCTCATGTAACTTCTTTTAAACTAATGCAGCCTCGTGTTTATATGTAAACCTAGAATACTGCGTAGTGATAATAGTGCGCAGAATATAATACTTTGGTGGTTGCATCTTATGGTCAGATTCTTAAGAGTTTCGTTAAGCTCGACTCGGGGTCATATAGTGAAGCCCATCTTAAGGCTTATCACTAATTAAAAAGTTCTATGCTAAATTATTAGAACTAAGAAAATCATTTTAATATTCTAATTTTGGACGCTGTTTCGCTAATCACGTGAACTGTTGCAATGTTTCAATTCTGCTATCACATTTCTCAAAGTATTCCTCAGATATTCAGCATTCCTTCGCTAATCCAGCGTATTTGGAGAAATTACACAATCAACTTTACAAAGCAATTTAACAAGTTGTGTTTATACAAATTTCGAGTACTTTATAGCTTTCACCGCTTCTATTGTAAATGAGAGAAACAGCCTACCTGATTAAGTTCTGCGTGTGCTTTCATGATATACTTTTTGATTAAAGTTCATGTTAATCAGTGCATATAGTTCAAAATTCACTGTTGTAAGCTTTGGAAAAAAATAAAATTTCACAATCTGTGCATGCTTTTAGTAAAGCATCTGTGATGATCTAATGGATGTAATTAAGCAATTAACGCTATTTCTTGTAAATATTGTCAGTTTAATTCCCCTAAGCCTTAAGATTTTCAAAGTACCTTCGATGAATAGTTGTGCATTACCCGTTTAATTCCTAGATAATAGAACACAATTAGATAATTGATCAGATTTCTGCTGAGGAAATGATTGGCACCCGACGTACGTCCTAAGTGACGCTAGAAGCGTTTAAACTACTCAATTCTGGGATTAGCTAACGTCAGTCATTATGTTCTTCCACAAGATTGGCAGTAAAATTTAAGGAACTAAATCCTCTTTAGTAAATATCTGGCTAATACTGTCCATTTGAACCATTGTACATTATATGTTTTTAATGGACGGATAATTCCTTAAGTCTAGTGATGCTGAAAGAGTTACAGGCACAACAGTATTTTGATGAGTTGCTTGTAATTCAAATCTGGAACTATGCTGTACTTCTTTGAACTACCATAAATAATTATAGAAGATAGAAAGTTTCCCTAAATTTATTTGTATCAGCATCAATACTGGCATGTATAAAACATGAGGTTTATTAAGCACTGTTTAAAACATCAAAACAGTGCTTTGAACATGTATTTTTTGCAATATTTTTTTCAAATTTTTTCTCAAATTCATATAGAATTTTAAAGTAAGTTTGGCATTTGCCCATTTACACTTTCTTAGCCAATTTTATACCAAAAAGTAGCAAAAACTGTGTTTGACTCTATTTCCACTAGGAATCTTACTTATCAATATTTGCTGCAGAATGTGTTTTCAGTAAAGTTCTAGTGCCTTGAAAGCAAGAACAGCATTGCCTGAAGCGTTGAAATAGCTTTTTTTTTATAAAAAAAGACCTTTCCCAACCCTGATTAGGATTCAATGCTGTTATTTTCATGCAAGTATGAACTAATACCAACTTCTCCAGTAATAATATTCATAGGATGATTGAATTTTTAGTTATTCATAAATTCTATTTTAGTGCCACTGTGATTCTCAGCGAATTGAAGATCATTGTGAAGTGTGTAATTGCCATATCCACAAATCAAACTGCAGACATTGCTGCATATGCACTATCGGTGGAAAATTTGAATGCACTTGCAATGAAGAGGCTTGTGATTGCGGTTGCCACTCAGCGAATAAAAATCAGGATCCAAATAAAAATCAAGATCCAATTGACATTGGAATTCAAACTGATGATACTGAAAAAAAGAATGACTTCATAGACTTTGGAATTCAGACTGATCGCACTCCAGTCACTTCAAAGAATGTAGAAGTTCGAGAATGGAGCACTCAAACGACAAATTCCACAAAAAGTGATTCTAAACTTTCACAAACAGAGTTGAAAAAATCTACTGAAGTTTCGACACAATCTATTAAGAAAGTTCACTTGAACTTTGACCAGCAAGTTAACTTTGTATCAAGTTCATACGAGCCTCCATCTAGACCAAAGACGTATAACGAATCTTGTCAAACCAACATAAGCAAGGACTTAAGAGATATTACAGTTCAAACCAAAGAAGTTATAGAAGCGAAAGTGGTCAGAAGATGTCGCGATCAATTCTCTCAATATCCAGAATTACGAGTCCACGCTATTCCTGTGAATATTAAATGGGAAACAGTGGAAAAAATACCAACTCAGCATTTAATAGCACGAGTTGCAACTATAATGAATCAGGGAAATTCGTTTGTTTCCTTTTCACATCGCTCCCTGCATCAGTCTAAAACAGTTCTTACAGCATCATTCCGTGAAATAAGCGATTGTCAGATGTCAAGCTTTGAACCAAAGAATAGAAATTCATATCCAACTAATAAAAACTTAGAATACTCTTGCAAAAGTTGCTGGGATGAGCCCTCGTGTGATAATATGGTGTCATATGCCCCTAAGAGGCGTGCTGCTGCATTGAAAAAATTGAAGAGACTGTACAATGTGAATCAAGAGGCCATGCAATACGCATTATTTCAGGCTCCAAGATCTTCCTTACCCCCTCTTGCATCCAAGATCAAGCCACTGAGAAGGAAGTTTGTTTCATGGGGTGATTATATCAATAAGGTAAGATCTATGTTTAATTATCTGTAGTATTATTTTACATATATCTATCAGAAACTGTAAAATACAAGTACCCAAAGTCTATGCAATTTTATATCAACAAAATGAGAACACATGGTAGCAAGGAAGGTGGATCCAAAATTCTACTTGAAAATTGACACAGTTTATTGGTCGGAGAGTAAATATTTGGTACCAGCTATGCTACATGTATATTTACAATTTTTACTAAAAAAACAATGGTGAAATAATGCTTTCGATATGAAAAATAATAAATAAAAGAATTTTGTAAATTATTTTCTCTGACTAGTTAATATTCGATATTTCGATTTTGGTCGAGTTCAAGCAATCAATTTAGCATCCTAATAATCCATTGTGAATTTCAGGCACCTCGAAAACCAATAAAAATCATTCATCCATTTACTTTAACAACTTCAAATTTTAATTTTATTTGTTGCTTTCTTATACTATTGATGAAATAAAAAATTAATTCTTCTCTTAGATAAATAAAAGTCTTAATCTTCACATATACTACTTCTATTTCAAATATTTTATTGGATGAAATTCACCTCTAGATATTCATAGATATTCATTTTAGTCTTCTTCATCAAAAGTAGATAAGTTCGAAGATTCTCAGGTCTTTTCAAGTAGCGATGAAAGCAGTGACGATGATGTATGTGGCGATTTTGAACTTGGCCCATCAGTTATAAACTGGCCAATTCCAATGCATAGCTGCCGTTGCTTAAGTTGCTTAAGTGCAATGCGAAGCAAACCTCTTGGGCCTAAAGAATTAGCCAATGCTAAGGCAATTGAAGGGTAATTCAAACCAAATTTTATTATTGCATGTGTAACAAAAGCATTCAGAATTTAATTTGTTCTTAAAATGTGATTTGTGAAATTGAAAGCGTTCAATAATTACGTGACGTTGGGAAGAGGGTCCTTCCTATTTCTTCTGATGCAAAATGAGGAGTGGGAAGTACTTATCTAAGATTAGTGATATCAACAACATCTTGGACTCATTTTTTTTTAAAAACTTTTTCTCTCTGTATTTTAGTTTTTTCTTTTTCATATTTTAAGAGGTTAGTAGTGCTAAAGTTGCTGAGGAAGGAAAACATTATGACCTAAGTCATTTCTCAGTGTGCTCTTAACTTGGTTAACTCAAAAATCGAGACGTCACGCTATAGACTCATATTTATAAACGTGACGAATCGTCATTAGGGAATCGTCTGAAAGGCAAATTTGACATGACGTAATATTGATAATGTATATTTTAAGTATAAAATAAATTTGATATCTTGGAAGACCTTGAATTTTATGAATCTGTTTAATCTCTTCCTTAGTCAGATTAGCATTTCCATATCTTTAAATTATAATATTCCGCCAATAATAAAATGATAATCAATTTTAGTGAATATTTTGGCTAGTTTGTTGTAGTTTCGCATCTCATTTCAAATTTAAATTTTAAATACATTTGTTTAGGCTAGGAGTAAAGCTTGGCGATAGCGTTGTCTTGAAAGATGGTCGCTATGGAATTGTCAAATACGTTGGACATGTGATGCGTTCAAAATACAGAAACGCTGTTTATGCTGGAGTCCGACTGGCTAAGCCAGGTTCTCAATTTAATTATTTTTATTTGCACCAATTTTTTATTAGAAATCATCTCGTTTACGCCATGATTTTCGCTAAGATGCTAAAAAGCAAAATTCTATTTATGCATAGTGCATATATTCCAAACATAATAAAAAAAGATTTTAATTGTTACTTATAACATTTTAGAGGGCGAATGCAATGGATCGCTAGATGGCATTAAATATTTTTCATGTGAAGAATTTCATGGAACATTCGCACCAATTCAGGAAGTTTATAGCACAGACATCAAGTCTTCTCGACAGAGGAAGCATCGGAGCATTAGTGCTCCTCCGACAAAGCAGTTGCGTCTGCGCAAATTCTGAACTCTACCTCTTCGTGCTGAAATCTCAGGGTGAAACATTGGTGCGCTGTCAATTCGTAAAACTTTAATCACAGTGTGTTCTCGACAATGCCAACGGCTGATTGATTAACTTTGACGTTTTGTAAAGTAATTTGTATAAAGTTTCTTTTGTAAATATGATGTTTGGATCTGCTGTGTTTTTGATTTTGAAACACTGAAAAATAGTTACAATTGTAACAAATGAAACATTGATATTTTAAGGCAGTACATTATTCTAACGTTTTATGGGTAAACTCATTTCAACAGTATTTCATTAATTTGAAAGAGCTAGATTAGTAAATGTCCCAAAAATCTAAATTTGTGTTTTTAAGTTAAATAATCATTCCAAATTTTAAGGTACAAGCAAAATAAAATAATAATGCATTTTCAAATATTTTTTTTCAGTTATTGGCTAATCTGCACAATCTGTGAGCTTTGCATTTATAATTTTTTAAATATTTAATGCAACTTTAATATCACTGCTATGGAAGAATTTGCAATGAAAAAATGCATAAAAAAAAATTTTCTACATAAAAATTTGTTGAAACAAAATTACTCTAGTAATTTTGTTGATGTAAGTATGAAATAAGTACAATTTTGTTGATCTAATTATTGATAAAATCTATTATATTGCATCTTTTCTGGATAGCGTGAAATTGTACATAAATACCTTCACATAAACACAAATACTTTCAAATTCATGAGTGCATGGCAATGTAAATATTTTAAAAACCTGAATATGTTTGCTTCAGAATCTTTCATTATAGTTAATCACGACATTATATCGAAAAATTTCATTGAACATTAACTTAATGTGCAATAATTCATTAGATACGCAGGGGCACACTCGGTTTATATATATATATATATATATATATATATAACCAACTATTCCAATTGAGATTTACCATTTCACAAATCTAATTTTTCTAATTAAATTACAAATGGCACCAGCATAATAAATGTGTATGTTATAAATGACTAAAGGTGAATTATTTTTCACAACACCTATGCAGCCATTACTAAGGTTGGCTAATTCACTTATTTCCTCCTTGGTTCAATAAGTGAAGGGAATTTCAAACACAAAATGTTGCCCTGTTAACTGATCCTAGTTTCAATAGGAAAAATTTCTTTTCTTTTGTGTTAGGATGATCCCTTATTAACTCCAACCAAAACTTAAGCCCAATACTTGCCAGGCCTGAAACATGCCCAACCCACTTAATTGCAATTTGACACATTTTATGACGCTTGTCAAGAAATCTTCTACAATTTTGCGGCATATTAGACTAAAGTTGGAGTTTTTCTATAGTATGTAATACTAATGTACAATTTCAAAACGTTTTTTAAGAAATTGTATAGAACTCATTACAACTGTTGCGTAATATTATATTTTTTAATTTCAGTCATTTTTTCCAAAAGCTCAATCGAACGTCACTCCACACAGATCCATCTCCGTCTTCAATTCCTGTTAACAGAAGAAAAACAGGACTGAGGATCATTCCGTATTAAGACCTTTAGTTACATTTTGTAACTTGCAATCAATTGAAATTAATACTTTATTTCTCTATTGTTTTAATTAACATTGCTATGTAATTCACCATATTTCTTTACAAGTAAAATACAGAAAGCGTTTTCAAATAATTTTCACTTTAGAAAGTGTAATTTTATAAACATTTCATTCAAAATAGCTGTATTTCTCATTGCTAGTTGCGCTTTTGTAATTGGAATGAAAATAATAGATAAAAACTCATAGTAAATAAACATTTTGTGTTGCATAAAACCCAAACATAACATAACATAAAAACTTCTCAAGAGAAGAATCAGCATTATGAAATATTAGTCAAAGTTACGAGTAACTCATACTTCTGTTAGCACGAAGAAGAAATTGTTCTAGAAAATTATAAGTTAAAGGGTGCCAGAAATCATAATCACTAGAGCAAATTTGGTTCTGCCTTAGATGCCTTATGTAAAAGCTGTGATAATTGTATATTTCTTTAGGTTTGACATCACAATATCAGATGTCTGAAAGAAAATAACAACAGTGTGGAATAAGGTTAATGTTATGCCTTACATCTAAATATACAAAAGATGAATTCGGTGGTGGAAGCATAATATATCTTTTTGTCATGAAACAGCTGTACACTTGATTATAAGTTTCAAGTAGATTTTGAAATGTAAGTGTGGTGAGAACGTTTTTAGTGAACCTTAAGTAATTGCAAATTATTGGCCAGTTTTTTTCTTGTAAAGTATTCAATAGATTAATCGATTTCCAATTATTGCAACAATTAATACTTAATATACATGTACTATGATTGTTATAGGAATACATTTCATGGGGACTGGAAGCATCTTTGCTCTTTTGAGGGGGGAGGATGCTCCTCTATATATATGGCTAGTTCCAAAATTCATCTAGAATACGTTTTCAGTATAATAAATTTTCCGTTGGTGCATACTATACATTCCAATAAATACATTTCTTGAGAATATATTGAAGATAATTTATTGTAGATACATTTTAATTCCAAGGATAGACAATAAATACAAGCAAAATTCATTTTTATTTCAAAATCACAATATTACAATCTTTCTGTCTTTAAGAGCAAGCAGTAGGTTTAGGACCCTAAATATTAAATGAATAAAATAGAGTCTTTATTAGGCTTAGTGTGATATTAAACCCAAGAACTGATTTAGGAAAGAAACCAGATTTGTCTACGAGCCGATCCGAGCTTGAGCATAGTACTTGATATACAACGAGTCCAAAACGAGCTTTTTTTAAGCAAAGCAAATTTATAGTTCTGGTTAACTTGATTATGCAGATTTTTCTTATTTTTTATTCAGTATGCCTTTCTTATAATCTTATTTACGAATCGTCTATTAAATAATAGGAAGAGCTATGTAAAAAAATTCTTTGAGTGCAATGTTTTTTAAAAGATACCGAGCTAAACCGAGCCTCATTGAAACTGAACTTACTCAAAATTTAGCCGAGCCGAGATTGGAAATTTCGGCTCGTTGATAAGCCTAAGAAAACGAATGATCAGTCTATTGTTAAAATTTAAATAACTATACAATCAAGCAACTGAATTCCAATGGTTCAAAAAAAATGAAAAAAGCGATGGATAAGATAAAATGCAAGAAAAATTGAAAGAAACTATGTCCAGTATTGTTCAAGACGTTGATTAACACATTTGAAAAGAAATTTTAAACAATTTAACGGGTTGAAGAAAAATAATATTTACTGCCAGCTTAATCTGAATCTGGAGTAGGAATTGATTAAAGTATAGTCATTTTTGCAAAACCACTTACGCTTGAGATCTCTTTGCAAATCAAATCAATGAAGGAGGATACACTGCCAAGAGCTTCGTTTTGTATTGTGTCGTTATGATTCTAAATAGGTATGTAATTTTAGAGACATTATTTTTATGTACGACTAATTGAATTTCCAAAATTGATTGTTAACATTCACGAATTCAATGCTACATGTATGTATATGCATATATGCTGAATGGTCTTACGCCATTAATGACGAGATATGGGACTCCTGGATGCGAAACAGTTTGCAATCCGAGCTTATGATAAGCTTCTGCACCGTCATATGGATTGCCAACGCAGTCATAAAGTTGAGTATAGTTAGCTTTGATTTCATTGGCACATGTTTCCCAGCCGAGGTTTGGTGGGTTCTGTGATTCCAAACAAAATATGAGTTTTCGAGCATCATCTTTTGTGAGGTATTTAAGACCACATGCCTAAATTTGATTATGAATTTCATCTTAGCTTGAACTGCAATTTTATATCCTAAATATTTTCTTAAGAACCGAAATTAGATGGATGGTCTGAATCGAGAGCATTTCTTACGATATGTTTTTCTCAAAATCAAGATCTGCTTAGTATAAAAATTGTATTTTACCGGCACTTAACACTAGAAGTACCATTACTCTTTGAGATTCATTTTACATGTAGCATTTTAATTAAGAAATTGTGTAAAAGAACGAAAAAAATTTTACTTATTGAAATTGAAATAGATTATCGATATTTTTAAAGGTGTATATGCCTGCTGTTGTTTTTAATGAATGAATACGCAAGTAAACAAAATTTTAATTTGAATCAAATTTGACACATTTGGTACTTCTAGTGTTAAGTATGTCATGAATGAATGAATGTCTCAGTGAAATATTGCTGTAGCAATTTGGAAATGTAAAGATTTCTCACTATAGATACATACAAAACGACATTTTGTAAAAGTGCAACTTGATTTGATGTGCTTAGGAAAGATTTATGTAGGAACGGAGATTAGTTGGTTTTTCATTGCAACATGCTTTTAGCAGTAGGTCCCAGAAGTGGAATCGGATCTGAGGGTTACGGTTTAGACAGATGTCTGGAGGGCCACAGGTCAAACGTTTAAAAAAAATTAGAATATTGCAAGAATCTACATGTTTATCAATACATTTTATTTAATACAATATTATTATTAGTATTTAAATCAAAACTAAACATCTTATCAGTAAATAAATAAATAAGCATGATATTGAGTTTAAAGCAATCTGTTATGATATTGTGCTCTGAATTTCTTCGAGATGTTCAGATGCATGAATTATATATTTGAGATGACGAATTTGCAGCTGCTGGTCAGATAGGTCATGGATTACATAATCATGGCCCATTCCAATCTCTTTTAAGTTAGGTACTTGCAAGGCTGACTAGATGCAATGTTGACTTCTCAGATATCTTCTGATAATTTTAATGTACATTTTTTATTTATTAGGCTTATAAAGCATTTGGGGGAAATTTTTGATTTAATCGTAATTTTAAGCCGTAAGTTTCCTCCAGGAAAACTTAAATAGTCTTGCGTACAAATAAAAATGGTTATCGCCGTATATGTTTATGACAATGAATGAAGCGTTAAAATATACAAGCCTTCGGTTAAAATGAATAATAATTGTTAAAATAAAAAAGCCTACCTCAAAAAATCCCGTAGTGCATTCGTAAATTCCGTGTTGGCAGATGTACCCATATCTTCCAGCATAAACGGTAGAAGTGAAAGGCTATAAAACTTTGTTAAAATATTTCATAATATCAAATTCTAACCTCAGTATTGCCAAAAGGATTCAATGTTAAGTCAATTGCTGATCCAACGTCTTTCCATGCTGGTGAAAGTATTTCTTTTATGAAACGAATTGAGAACGGGCAAAGTGTTTCATAGTAAACGTCTACATTTACAAGACCCTAAATACAATCAAGCATAATTCAAAATTGAATACTGCAAGATGTGCACTGCTAAAAAAACTTTTTACAATATTTTTCGTAAAATAATATCCAAAAATTTAAAATGACTGCTTCAACAATGCAAGTTTTGATGCTTATAATTAAATATATTAATAATAGATTATTCAAATTCGTTAAAACACAAATTCTGGATTGGTAATCCAGTCCTAAAAAGACTTAGTAATTTAGATTTTTACGCAAGCAATCAACGGTGAGCATTTGCAAGAATTTATTATAATTTAATGCCGTAATGTGTTATTAAGGTTTTTAAAACTATAATATTCAATTAATTACACAGCATTGACAAAAATGGGGTTCTTTAATTGTCTTAGTATGTTTTCATAATTTAATTAACGAGTTAAATATCTATTGAAAACGTTCAAAGAAATTTATGAGAAAAATACTTTCATTTGATTTGACTAAAAATTTGCGATATAATATTTTGCTATTCCATTAACATTATCTGCATTTGTTTTGAAAAAAAGTGGGGATCTATTAATTTGGATAATAGCAAAAATTGACTGTATAAACATGTGAAATGATTACATACCTGGATGCCTAAAATCAGAATTTTTAATAAAAACGTTTTGTTAACTAAAATTCGTGGAGAAATTGAGTTTTCTAAGGTAGCCAATCGTATGTAGCTAAAAAGCAAATACTTAGAGAACTAGCAGCAAAAAGCATATAAAGGCGATTGGAAAGACCTTTACATCATTCAATTATTTACATTTTAATGTGTTGAACTTTTGTTAATATAATTGTATTAGTTCATATATTTGTATGGATAAAACGGATAAAAGTAAATGCTGCAATTAACTGCTTACCTACTCAAGTTGAGGATTGACGTTACTATCTTTTTTAATATTAAAAGAAATTTTGTTTCTGATTTATTTAAATTCAAACTTACCCATATTTTCAAAAGTTCTACTTAATACATTTATGATTTTGCGTTTATCCCTGCTTATCATGTTATCACCTTGTAACGCTTCAATATTAATATTTAAACCCTTAGTTACTATATATATATATATATATATATANAGCTTTCCGGTTTTTTTATTCTAAGCCGAGTAGATTTCGCAAATATTGTGCTCTAAGGTTAATGTAGTCGCGTCATCGTATGAAAATCACATTTTTGTAATTTTTTATTCTTTTGAAAGATATGCATACATTTTATGTTAAAATATTTGGTTTGTTAGATTAATTGCAAACGGTATATGTAATTTTTTATTTAGGCACGTGTACACATTTATCTATCCGATTGTAATTTGCTAGATGACTGTCCTTCGGGATCGCAATGGTATCGACTCACACCTCTAGGCGACTTGGACCCGATAATCCTGCATCACAAGACTGGTCATTGTGACTCGCAGTCATCGGAAAGTGGTATAAGTCAGTGTAGAACAGACAGCAATGCTAGTGCTCTCAGTGCCGAGCCTGATATTCCAAAGTAAACATTCTATTATAAATGACTTCAGTCGTTTTAATTATAATATTTAATGAGGGCATTGTTTCGAAGAATTACTCTTTAAGCTCAATTTTTTGTTAACAAACATCATAGTATTATTTTTTGTGTAATAATGTGAAAAGGCCTTCCAGTAGCAGTATGACTACGTGACAGTAGTATTCATTTTTAAAACTACAGTGGAAGCTTTTTAATTGTATATTTTTTCTAGTCCTGATTTTCTTTCCTTTTGGCTGTATTAGCCTCTCACCAATTTGACTGGTCTTTAATTTAACACCAATTTGTCACTCCCTTTTTTCAAATGTCTTCTATTCGACACCATCGCAGCTTTTGATAAATTTGTGAGCCAACACCCGTGACAAATTGTTGTTTAATTATGTAATAAGTAAAAAAGAGATGGAAAAATAACATAAATCATTCAAAAAGAATCTGCTGTAAATATAATTAATAAATCAGTGCAGAAAAAGAGACTAGAAACTTATACAGTTCCTTTCCAAATATATATATATATATATATATATATATAGACTATATTTTGAAGGCCTTTTGTTTGCTGTTCGAATACTGAATCAAACTATTTCAACAAAGAACAGTATTTTTTTGAAGCGCAGAATTCGATCTTGGAACATTTCAAAGCAGAATTTTTGCAATGAAACGAAACCTTAAATAAAAAGATTTGATTAAAAATTATAGCGCATTAAGGTAAACATAACATATGGTAGTGACAAGAGTATAATTAAGATAATATATTTTGGCATGCAGTTCAAATTGGCGTAAACCAAAAAGAGTATTAAAGGATAAATTTATATTGAAAATATTAAGCAACATTTTCAAAAACCTGAAAAACTACTTTTTAATAGTGTCAATTGTAAATAATTCGGGACGGAATGGAAACAAAACTTGTTGAGTCTTAACAATAAGAAATTGGAACTATATTTCCTTCAAGGTTAAAATACCGGTATTGATTTAGTATTCCCCAAAAGTTTGGTTTTGCCTACCCAGCCTGCACCCACTCACAAATGCATGAGGTCATGCCATGCGATTCGTCTGCACATCGCTTGAAAAATTTTTGTGTGTCAATTTTGAAAAAAAAATCTATAAATATATTAATTATAATATGAAAAAGGGTGTTACCGGCAACAAAAAGAAGTACGATAAGGGACGATTTCACAAACATTTCCGTAGTAGTCTGTTTCCTTGTTTAGGGACCTTTATCTGACATAATGTTTACCGTGCGTAAATAAAATTTCTCCAATGTGCTTATCTATTTGTATTGTTTCATCCCACTATTCGGAATGCTATTCTGTCAAATATAATAAATTCTTCAAATTACTTGCATCCTGTACTCTTGTACTTTACTATTTACCTCGAGAGCGTAGAACACCGTTACAAAGATATATAGACAACAATAATTTAGCATCAATGTGCTCATTTTCAGAGAATGCTTAAGGAAAGTAATTAATATTGAACATAACCGTGCACTATTCTCTTTAGGTATTGACTGTTGGCAAAGTATGAAACAATAGAGTCGTTGTTCAAAAAAATGTAAACCGGCTAAATTATTTTACCTGTGACTCGGACCGTAGCGTGCATTATATTTAGTTTTCACCCCATCCCATACCCACAAACTGCAAAGCAACCAGTCACTAATTTATTGAACCTACTTGTTTTTGTTTTTGGTGTCAAAACGCCATTTTTTCAATATAAAACAAGCCCATAATAACACCTAACTATGACCAGTAACCGATTTAAGTGCCAGTCATATTTCCACTTAAATTTTCATTATTTAAATTTGCAATAATCATTTCTTATGATCTGTGTAAACTGCTTTAAAAGGTTCAGTAATGATGTTGTTAGAATATTGTTGGAAATATGATGCTCAGGGGGAATGTTGTTGTCATAATATTGCCTTTTTTAAATTTCATTATATATATATATATATATATATATATATTCTAGCATGCCATGTAGCCACCACCATTAGTACACTGGTGGTGAAGTAGTGGCAGTAGTGGCAATTGCACCCACCAGTGGACCACTGGCGGACCACTATTTACATCTGATTTACTTTTAATCATAAATAATATATCGGCTAATGCTTGCAAGTAAAATATTATTCATTATTATGCTTCTTAGATCTTATAAATATATAAAATTCATTGTGAAGAGCTTTTTTGAAATTTTCTGCTTGCAAATATTATAACATATGTGTGCAGAATGAAATTTCAAAATAATTCATAATTATTCCCGGACCTTGAAATTAATGTCTATATGAGTACTTAAAATTTGGCAAAAATATTTTTATTTATTGAAAGAAAATACTGTTTAAAAATTGCAATTGCTTTTGAGATTGAAAATTAAGATTAAAATGGGCATTTTTGAATGCTTGTTGTTATTGTTTACAATAAAGAAATTCTTTCTATTGTCCATTACCAAATAAAAATCAATATGATTCTTAAACTTTCTAGCATTTCCTTCATACGTTTTTTGGGTCGGTGTTGGCTTAAACTGCAATGTTTAAACTATTTATCAATAAAAATGTTTGCTATTGTTACATTTAAAACATTGCTCTGATGTCAAAATCCGGTGGCCCAACGTTTTTGCTACTGGGAGACCACCAGTGGCTGGCTACATGGGTGGGATCGTCACAGAGCGACTGCTACAGTAATCGACACCCACTCAAATTTGTTAAGACATTATATCCAGGAAAGAAACAAATATGTGGCAACAAAAACAGGTGAAAACAAAGGTAAATATTTGATATACCGAAGATATGGCTCTATAAAAATCTGCCTGTTAAAGTGGACATTGTCAGTTGGTTTGTTTGTAATCTGTATGTGTTTCTGCGAAAACTACCACAGGGATTTTAAATGAACTAAAGTAAACGAAAACAAACATTTGTTATTACCAAATGAAATTTACTATGGCATTTGTACCGAACGTACCCAATAATCATGGAAAATCGTACAAAGGGTTCGAATAATTACAGACCCATCAAGTAGACAAAATATTAAAAAGAGCAAAAGCAAATTTACTTCTGAAAAAAACTACCAAAGAGGGATACTACAAAGTAAAATATACATATATGTATAAAATATTCAAAGTCAATAAATATGCGTAACTACTTAAATTTTTAGATATACGGACTCCATGCATATAATTGATTGGAAGTGCCCAATACCGATTGCTTTTTGAATAAGTAATCCTAAATTTTTTTCTTAAAATGCTTATAATTTGGCTCCATTTTTTGAGTAACATCTAGATTATTCCACAAAGATAGAACTGAATATATTGTTTTAAAAAATTTAGAGAATTCATTTATAAACTTATGAGCTAAACACAAAGATTGATAGTGAATAGAATAAAGTGGAGACAAAATATTATAAGATGATCGAAGTTCATTGACTGAATGATGCTTATCAATAAAATTCAGTGATCTTAAGGCCCAATTATATATTCTTGCTAAGGATGACCTTTTGTAAGCGTTGATACTTTGAAAAAAAATCAATAATTAAATTGACTTAAAACAAATGAGTGTATTAATTCTGTATGAAATGATTTTCCTATATGCTTAAGATGAAATAAGTATTTTACACCAGCTGCCATTTTTCGTAATTTTAAGAAATGGAATTGTCCATCACTACTCCTAGATAATTAACAGAATTGCTTTGCTTAATTTCATTATCACAATCGTAATATTAATATTTTCGGAAATTTTTTTATGATCCTTCGTTGAAAAGATGATAAATTGTGACTTATTTGCATTAATTTTCAATTTATTTATATTAAAATATATAATTATGTGTTCGATGTCTTTGGTTAATTGTCTGGTTACTTCGTAAGGATTTTGAGCTGTTCTTAGTACACATGTATCATCGGCATATTGATATATAGTTCCATTAAGTATTGTTTCGGAAATGTCATTCACATGATTCCTTGGGAAACGCCTAAATTCGTTGTGACATAGTTTGAATAGATTCTATCAATTTTTACTCTTTGCTTACGATTACTTAAAAAACTAAGAATAAATTTAGTCGTTGTTTTGCTAAAACCTTGATTGACTGTAAAATTTCAAAATTCATTGAATTAAAGGCCTAACTAAGATCGAGAAATGCAACCGCTGTGGACAATTTTTTATTTAAATAAGATTTTGTTTTTCGGTAATTGACAAAATTTCGTTAGTTGTGCTGAAGTTTGGCCTGAATCCGTATTGATTTTCTGATAAAATGCGATTCTCCTTAATAAATCTATACAATTGTGCTGCAAGAATTTTTTAAAATATTTTAGTAAACGGGTGAGAAATACTAATGGCACAATAATTATTGGGATCTAATAGGTCGCCTCTTGTATAATGGTGAAATATCAGAATTTTTCAAAATATCTGGAAATTGATTGTCAATAAACATTGATTAAATACTAAAAGAAAATATTCGCCAAATATATGAAAATACTTTTCAATTATGGCAAGTGACTAAATCGCATGACTTGTTTTCATCAAGTTTAAAAACTTCTTTTCTTAAATTGTAATATGAAATTAAGCTGAAGTTAAATTGAGGATTGACGTTACTATCTTTTTTAGTATTCAAAGAAATTTTGTTTCTGATTGATTTAAATTCAAACTTACCCATATTTTCAAAAGTTCTATTTAATACATTTACGATTTTGCGTTTATCTCTGCTTATCATGCTATCATCTTGTAACGCTTCAATATAAATATTTGAACCCTTAGTTCCAATGCTTCTGTTTACAAAATTTCTAATTTTGACACCAGATAATAATGATAATAATAATAATAAAAACTGGGTGAAGAAGCACAGAGACAGAAGAGTGGAAGTAAGTGGTGAGCGTAGGCTATGTAAGAAAGGGCTGGAAACAGTAGATCATGTGATAGCATGGTGACACAAGTTTGCAAAGAATGAGCATACATTCAGACATGACATGGTGGGAAGATTTGTACATTGGAGCTTGAGCAGGCAGCATAGGTTTTAATGTGGAGACAAGTGCTATGACCAAGGGCTTCTAGATGTTTAGAAGCCCTTGGGTATGACCATAACCCACAGGGAGGAAGTCATAGAGAATGAGAAGCTTAAAATACTGTGGGACTTCAACATACAGACAAGCGGGGTGATAGAAGTACGGATGCCAGACATAGTAGTGGTAGACAAAGAGAAATGATTGGGAACAGTGATAGACATAGCAGTACCAAAGGACAGAAGTGTAGAAAGCAAAGTGAAAAAGGAGATTAACCAGTACAGGGAGTTGGCAGAGAAAATAGAAAGGCTGTGGCAGTTAAAGAAGGTTGAAGTAGTAGTGGTCGTAGTAGGAGTACTAGGAGCAATGAGTAAGAAGAATAAGAGATATTTGGAGGAGTTGGGAGTACCAAAGTGGGGAGAAGCAGTAGCACACAAGGCATCATTGTTAGGAACATCTAGAGTCCTGAGGAAAGCTCTCAGACCTTCCTTCCATGCTTATGCTGACCTATTTGCTTATAATTACCTGTTATGATTACTTTGTCAAAATTTTGGTCTACACATCAACACAATCTTTATGTGTGCAGTTTTTGGATTAATTAACAATAAATAAAATGTTTAAATTTCAATTTGTGGCTTTGCATTTGGAATTTAGAAAGTTTTGATTGAGTCAGCATATGCAATACACAGTCACACACTTTGACAGATGTATCCCTCTAATGGTAATTAACTGCAATTTAAAGTCAGAATTAAATTGTGCATATTCAATCTAAGTTATATGTATTAATGTATCAACTAACCATATAATGGTATCAAATATATACTGTACATATAACTATCTGAAAATGAGAGAATAATTAGCTAATGAAATGCACAGAAGTGATATAATGATTATTTATATGCATTTGATTATTATTACAATGAATGACTACAGAGAATGGCCAGGATAATAAAAAGATTTGGATAATCCAACTTGTATATATCTATGAAATCTAGCTCTTAAAAGTACACAACAATCATGCTTAATAGTTATTTCAGAAACTGAAATTCAGATTTTAATCAAATCCCACAAAACTGATTTTCTGGAGCTGTATACCATAGAATGGTATGATAATATAACATTCATTCATCTGCATGTGTCACATTTTGCTATGGAATTTATTGAACTAAGGGCACCATCTATCTTGATAGCAATAATGAATGAAAGAATAAACTAAAAACTGTTATTAGCAGAAACACGGGAGGTTGGCATAGCAGGCAAATAATTTGAAAAACAGATAATATACAAACAGACAATTAATGATGCACTGTATATTTAGACAGTAATTATGATTGAGAATTAGATAATAATGTAACATGCCTAGTATGCAAGTCAGTTTTTTCATAGCAAAAATTTCATGTATTATTTCATGTAAAGACAAAAGATGTGTCTTTGCTTGATAGGACTGTCTAAATGTAAAATGCTTCTGACCTAATATCATGCAACATTTTCCAATTTAAATAATATTGTAAGATATTAATTTAATCTAATATACATCCATATTTTGGTGAGAGTTGTATCATTAAAATTACTTGTGATATATATGTGTTAGTTACTTCAATTATAATTGCTGAAAATTCTAATTTTTGGATATTTTTTATAACTCCAGCTTTAAAATCCAAAAATAGATGGAAGAAGACATCTCTTCTCAACACAGTAGCCACTCTGTGTCAGTATAAATATCATACACAAAGACTGTTAACATGCTTATGTTCAATTCTTAGTCAGCATAGACATCTTACAAACAGATTGTGTTAATTGTTTATGTTGACTTCTGGTTCAGCATAAATTTCATACACACAAATTTGGGGGGTCAAAATATTAATACATACAGATTGCGTAAACTGCTTATGCTGCTTCTGGGTCAGCATAAACTGAGTTTGAATTGTGGTTGAAATTGTTTTGAAAACTCTTACAATATTTGATAGCAACAAATATATTTTCATTTTTGGGCATGGGTAAAAGATTTAAGATATGACTGGGTATGGCAAGAAAGCATTTTTGATGTGTGGCCTAGTGGGATTAAAAACGAAAAAATTGTATTATTGGTTTTATATTCTGCTGCCAGTCACCATTCTATAAATGAAAATATTTTGATATAAGTGTGCAATACATTTGGGTAAAATGTGAAAAAATTATATTCATGAAACACTATGGCTCCTAAGATTTGTTAAGATCTATAAAAGTATCCTTGAAAGGTTTCAGTAAAAAGGAGAAATTTCTAATAATATTTTTTCAATAAGATATTCCAATAATAGACTTTCTAAAAGAAGAAGTGCTAATTGCTATATTTTGATTGGTTATAAGAATTGCTACGATTAAGATAAAAGTGACAGATTATGGAACTTAAGCGACTCTATTAAGCAAATAGTTTCATAAATTAGTGTTGTCAATATTTCACTACCCATATAAAATTCCCCAATTAAATGATTTTCAGAGATGTGCAATTGTGTTATTTAAACAGGAACATCCAACATGGGGTCTTGGCAAATGTACAAAAATTTTGCTAACATTTTTCGGGATCATTTTTAAAAGGCAATATAAAAAAGTTGTCGCAAGATTTAAAGATGTGCTGGAATCTGCAAAAAAACCTAAGGTGGGCACAGCTTTAGCTATGAAAGTTGATTCATCCACTAAACAAAATGCTCTTGACTTAGCACATGGTAGTCATTTTGAACATTTGTGACATTATAATCATTATAAGGAAGTAAATACATTTTTTATTTTTATGATAAATAAATTTTCAACCGAAATTCCACCTTTTGTACTGGGCACACTGTATATTGACAAAGGCTTGCTATTGAATTTTTTATAGGGTCAGTAATTGCACTTAAGTTCAAATTTGCTTAGAAGCATTCTTTTAATTACATTCCTAATAGTGGATGACTCAAACATGGATAAGTTTCTTGCAACATTTACAAGCTTCTTTCACTTATTTAATTCGGCGGTGTTTTGTCTCAAAATATCCTATGCCAAGCTCGGCCTGTGTATATATCAGAATTTAATGCTTTACTTGCGTTTTTACTGATATTACCATGTATTAATGTTTTCTTCAATAAATACATTTGAATATAGAGAGATTATTTAATTATTTATTTTGCTTCAATATATTTTAATGAAATTTTGGAAAATATCATGCTTCAATGAACCTTGCGGTAATTTAAATTGCTAGTTTATGCTACCTGATTTGCATCTTTTATTCTGCAAATCGCATGGATGTATAGTTGGCTGCAAAAAAAATGAGACTGAACACCTATTTTTTCACGCTTTGTGGAAACGTATTGAGACGTTTTAGAGGAAAGCTATAAAAATAAAAGACAACGAGAATTTTGTGAACTTTAAAATGGTCAAACAAAAAAGTTAATTAATTAAACTGATACTTCGTAATTATTTGAAAACACTTACCAAACAAATTGTTTTGCTTTGCAAAGTTTCTACTTTGGAACAGCTTGAAAACGCGTTTGCGACATCGCAAATTTCTCGATCAACTTATTTTCGAAAGTTGAAAAAAAATTGACAAGGAGAATCTCTCAAAAGAAGAAAAGGAAGTGGGCGCCCTCGAAAAATTATTGGAAAATTCATTAAGAAAACAGTCGCAATTGCTTTCAAAAATCCCTATATTTCTGGGAAAAAAATTGCAAACCGACTTCAAACTAAAGCCGACATTTCTGTGCATGAAACCACAGTTCAGAGAACACTGAAAAAGTGGAGTTACAAAAATTGGCAGAAAAAATCGACTTCTGATTACAAAAGAACATCAAGAAAAAAGATTAAATTTCGTGAAAGATTGGAAAGACTACACTTTTGAAGATGTTTGGATAACTGATGAGTGCGTATTTCAACTACACAGAAACAAAGTACAAGTGTGGTCGTCAAAGAAATGTCCAAGACCAACAAAAGCGGTTCCAAAGTTCGACCAAAAAATTATGGTTTGGGGAGCACTTTCCTATCGTGGGTTTTATTTGAAAATTTTAGACGGAAAAGCCACAATCGACAGTCAAAGATATTGCCAAATTATAGCTGAATTTATGCCTTATGCTGATGCTTTATATGATTATGGATGCTCCAACAGGACGGAGCAACCCCGCACACGTCAGCAAAGACAAAAAATTGGTTTTCTGAAAATAATATCCAGTTTTTGCAATGGCCACCAAGTTCTGCTGATCTTTCTCCAATCGAAAACGTGTGGCAGATATTGAAAAATGACGTTGAGAAGAAAAATCCGAAAAATATATCCGATTTAAAAGAAAAAATCCAAGAAAGTCAACACATTTTGACATCTGAAATGAAGTCCAATTTAATGAAATCAGTTTCAGTTCGTTTGAATGAAGTTATTTCTACAGGAGGAAAACAAATTAGACTTTGATGCTTTTTACTTATAGTCCTTTAATGTATCTTTAAAATCTTACCTTTCTTGAGTTGTTACGTTCAGTAGTTCAAAAGTAATATGCCTTGTTTCTAGTCTCATTTTATATTATCATTAGCTGTTGAAATAAGAAGTTGCACTTATGTTAATTTTACGTTACAAAGTGCTTTGTCCACATTTTTGAACAATTATATCCAAGCCTGTTAAAAAATATTCAAAGCTTTCTATAAGGGCACATCAATGGGATTGGACATGTTCATGCAATGATGATTTGCATCGAAACTTATTCTTGTAATTGAAGTAATGCCGATAAGAATGTTTCCTCAAAGGGAAATCCTATTTTTCTGAAAGTATTTAAATTTTTTTCTTACCTAGTGTTCAGATAGTGAGTTGGTCTAATGTGCATGGAAACAGCAACTACGTAGAAATATTTTGTTTTCTGAAAACAAAGTGGATACAATTGTCTATCTTGTTGTTTTCAAATGTCAAATAACTTTATCAGTTCTTGAGTTATGAACGTTTAAAATTTTTTTTGGGCAGCCATCACAGATTTTGAAAAATTCATAGTGGAAAGAGGCTTAAAGCCTTATTATAGAAATGTTCCTTAGCAATCTAAATTTGAATGTAATACATTTATTATATTAAAATGCCGTAAATTATAGTCTAACAATTGTCAAATTTCAACAAATAAGAAATTAAATTTTGAAATAAATCCTTTTTGACCATATTAGTTAAAATGGCAATTAATACATTTTAGAAACATTAATATCAAAGGGTATAACAATATTACTAAATCAGAGAGAAAGTTAATGTAAAATACATATGAAAACTTCAATTCATTTCTATAGGAATACTACAGCATTCAAATTTTTCAATGACAACATAAAACAGAACTTTAGGTTTGTAAAAACTTACATATTGAAATTGATATTTCTTTGTACATCTACTGATCATGATAATTGTTGTGAGAAATGAACAAATCAGGCTATTGAATAGCATTGTAGAGTTCGAACTTTATGAATTTAAGGAAGTTTAATTTACTATTCTATGAATAAAAGCGGCAAACATATTTTATGCCGTATTTATTCCTTCACATTTTAATGAAATTACAAAAATAATGCATTTTACTAATGGAAGTGAAATATTTTTTCATTGATGCAAGCATAGTTATTCTAGTAATTTCAAAAAATAGACACTGCATCAAATTTATTCAATGACTAACATCTTTTTTGTGTACTTTACTTTTAATTTGAGAAATTTTTAGTTTTTCTATGCATGGAAACATGGGTTTGGCTTTTCTGCATTTATCGAAGCAAGGAACTTTTCATTTCAAATTATTTTGAAAAAAATCTTTGGAAATAGCCGTATTTTCTTCGGCATTCCATTTTTCCCGATTAATGACTTTCTTTTCTCAACACATTAAATATATATTTTCAACAAATAAACTAAATTAAAAACTTAGAGAAGTTTTTCACAAATTTGAAGTAAACAAATACTGAGGTTAATCTTTGGAAAATTTAGTTTTTCATGATCAGGTCTAAATAGTTTAATTATAACTGAAGGCAGTATATTGAAATGAACCTTTAAAGTATCAGGATTAATATTCTCAATAGTATGAAATGAAGTAAAATGCTATTATGTATAACATCTATATTAATTCCACATTTAAATATAAATATAAATATGTATTTACTGTTTTGCGCGCAGGCCAACATTTCATTTTCAGAGCTATGCTTAACGTCATGATGCTCATGATGATGCTCATTTTCAGGTAATTTCAAGTGATGAAGACATCATCTAGTGAAGACAAAGATTTTCCATTAAGTTGGGTTAGTTTTTCAGCATCAATGGCAAGAAGAAGCTTTGCAATACGCCCAAGTTCAACTGCACGACTGTCCAAATGTTAAAATTATCAGTGTATATTTATGTCATGTCCCAAGTGTCTCGCCATGCTCATTCTCCTTAAGAGCCAACAATTGTGCGGTTGTTGCGCAATATTGCGGAGTTTCGTACTCTGAAGCAATTCAGGTCGTTTGAGACTGCATTGCATCCTAAGCTTATGCAATACTTCATTTCCTCTTATTGGAAAGTTTCCAGTTGAATGAAATACATACCGTATTTACCCATGTAAAAGCCGCATCATTTTCCATGAAAATTTGCTTCCAAAGCGGGTGCGGCTTATCCACAAAAACATCTCGCGAAGACATCTAATTTGCACATATATTGTAAACTATAGTACGAGATCTTGCTGTAATATACATTAAAGTAAAGTAATATCCTTGTTTAAAAGACAAACAATTAGTTTAATAAAAATATCACAATATTTAAGTATTAGAATGTATTGTTAGTTTAGAAATAACATGCATGCAAATATCAAGAGCAATTTATATCAGCATCCTTTACAAGATCCATATAAGTTTATAGTTTTACTTAATGTTTTAAGATAGGCTATAAATCGCGGAAATGCAGGTTTCTTTTCGTCAAAGTTTTAAAAAATATCTGAATAATGTAAATAAATGTTTCGTTGATTCAGTGCTTGTGAATTTTTATATTGCTCAAAAAACTTTTTTCCTTAAAAATCTCCCAAACTCGGGGTGCGGCTTATTTACGGATGCGGCTTATACACGGGTAATATACGGTACTTCTTATCTAACTCAATGCTACTCTACAGAATGTGCTTTAGAAGGATGCACACGTCATCACTGAACAGTAGTGGAATTTTACGCGAAAACTTTCCTTTAACGAAAATGATGCACATTGTTCAGCATAGCTTTAGCTCTACAAGTGAAAGTGATTGAAGAATTGCGGAATCTGCAACGCCTTCTCACTCGCTTAATGCATTGATAGAAATTCACATTCAAGATTGACTGGTTCTGATGCTCTCCGCTTATTAAAAACTATTAAATATGAAGCAACATCAAACATTAACGTTTTTAGATCTATTTTACTTGGAGAAGTACCCAAGTGACTAACTATTTGCTGATGAAAATGATTAGAAATCTTGATAACATCTTCTGTGGGAGGGAGTTCATAACTATTATTAAATTTTAATTCTTCAAGATTCTTGATGGCATTCACATAACTTATTCTGTCACCCCATTCAGTCTCCAAGTAACTCTAAAAGGTTCCGATTTTCATCCATGAGCACAGTATTTCTTTCCAGTAAGGTACAATTTTTAAGAAGCAATGTAAGCTTTTTTAAGAGATGAACAAGTTTGATTCTTGTAGAATTGTCAAATGACACAATTTATAATGTTATCAACATTATCAACAATACGCAAAGATTTAAAATTTAGAATATCTGTCCTCTTTTGCATGTTCAGAAAAAGTTTTCCTAATAATCTTAGTTTCTGTAGAATGTGATTATCATCTGCATCTTTTTGGCGTTTTGCCACTAAATATCCTGCATATGTTCTAGGAGCACTGCTGGTCTTAAATATGGAAGAAATTTTGTCATTTGAAAGCGTAGAAAAAAGACTTGCAGTTTGGCAATTTACTTCTTGATCTTGAACGTACAGAAGAATTTTACCTTCTTGAATAGCATTTTGCAGGACTCATTGCTTGGTCTTAATGAGCAATTATTTACATGTTGAGAAAGGTATATTCTGTTGACAAAAACAAGACAATGTTTACATGGCAAATAATCTCTGGCATTGATTGCGTGAGTTGGCCTTCTAAACAGAATTAATTGCCTTTCCCCACTTTTACGTACTTTCAGGTCATGAAAAAATAATCCTTTGTTCCAGATATATTCTTTTACATGAGTTTTTTCTCAATTAGTTTGAGTTCTGATTCAGTGCCTTGCGATTCTTGAACGGCACTTCCAATTGCTTTGTGAGTTTGACTAATGGTTCTTCAGAATGGTGTGCATATAAACACCGTACAAGTCGTTGCACAAAATCACCACAGAAACAGCAACAGAACAGCTTATTGGACAGAGTCCTTTGTTTGTGAGATTGTATTGAATTTGGGTCAATAGCTATTAAAAATATGTCATGAGGAATATCAAACTCACAATCACTGTCATCTGTAATTGGCGTTGATGCTCTAAATCTAATTTTTGAAACTATTTTTTCACTTTGTTTATTTAAGAAATTTATTTCATGCTGAATTTGATTGCATGTTGGAGCATTCAACACTTTAGAAATAATATCAACAGTTGTTGTAGGTTTCCTCTTAACTGAAGTGGAGGGGACCTATATGCATAAAATTCCTAATCTTGGACGGTAGCCTCCAGAAAAGAATCTTCATGGATGGCAGTATTGTGATTTTTGTCTTTAAGAGGTAAATGTCGCCAGAGATATAGGCAAAGCTCAGTATTAATGTGGCATTTCTTTTCACAAGGGCCATATTCATACAGCAGTTGGTCGCCTAAATTGAAAATAATCGATATACTTGGATTGTTCAGAAAATAATGAGAAAATTCTCACACACACATTTATGTTATAAATAGAAAGGCTATGATTGGCTTAAATGTTTCTATCATGATTAGCTAACTTGTATATATAGTTGTGTCTTTCTCTATGCATTCATTATTTTGAAACAGTGCGTTACACTAGAACCGTTTTCATTTAGAAAAGGAAATGGAATTCGAATGTGAAAATTATAACTTCTTTGTTATGATCATGATGAGAAATACTCACTTTGCAGCTCCTATTCATTGAATGCTCTCCATTGCATCGAAAGAAAACAAGTGATTTTCTCTGAGAGCTGTGGGAACAAAGGCTACAAATCATGCTTAGTGCAAATCAGTTGCTGACAAATGAACAGTTCCACAAAGATCCCAAGGCGGTGAAAAATGCCATGTTATTGTTGCAGCAACTTTTGGTGAAGACATGTATGCAGAAATAGTCCTATGTGTACAGAGTATAAACAGAGAGCTTTTTATGGAGTTTCTGAAAAATATGCACTAGAAATTCAGTCATTTGACAAACTTGTTTTGATGGTGAGGCAGATGGTTGATTCACGATAATGCAATGCCTCATGTGTCCCAATTAGTGACAGAATGTTTGGATTCACAGGGACAAAGAAACAAGTGGCAGGCTCCATATTCACCTGATTTCAATCTTGAAGATTACTGGTTGTACACACATTGTAAAACTTGAGCAGTATGCACAGTTTTGTGGATGAAGAAGAATTCAAAGATTTCCTTTTTGGTGCTTGGCACTTTATTGACAAATGTAAATTTCTACACATTTTTGACAAAATGAAAGATAATTTTTTATGTGTTATCAACGTATTAGGTGACTATGTATAAATATGTGTGTTTTACATTGTTATAGTTAGTCTAAAATTCCTTGGGAACAAATTCTCATTACTTTCTGAACACACCAAGTATTATATATAAATAAAAGTATAAAATAATTATCATCATTTTTGCAGAATACTTTGTGTCCACTTAAGGTAGATGGAGAGTATTGGGAGTCGTAATTCTGCTGAATAACTAGATATTGAAACTTTTGGGACATAAGTTAAGCTTAAGGATTAGATATTCCAATTATACAAATGAGTATTCAAAATTTACTCAAACTTTCACTGATAAAAATTAATAATTTTAACAATTCTAGATTTTGATTTTTTTAATCCATCACGATTTACTAAAAATATGAACCACTTTAAACCATCTAACAATTTTTAAATAATAATAATAATATTAATAATAGAGTTGTGAATAACCTATGGTATATGGATGACCTAAAGATGTATGCTAGTTCAAAAAAGATGTTGCTGAAGCAAGTGGGTGGATTAGGAAAGTGCGCAGCAGTAAAAATGACCAGAGGTAAGTGCATGCATACTTGCTGCCAACACTTGCACTCATCATTGTATTGCTGCACCAAAGATCCATCAATACGACAACAAAGAGACTGTCCAATTACCAAATCAGTCATTGATTTACCATGCTGACCTGACCTGCTATGTGATTCAATACAGCTTCTGGCATTCTTCCAGTCATTGCAACCAACTGTGAATGAACTTTCTTGTGGCTGACATCAGCTTGCACACAAAACAGTATACTTTGCCTGCTGTTTTCGAATAGCACAGCCATGTAATATCAATAACTTAGCCTGACAATGCTTGTGTACGACTAAATAGTGATGCTGTGCAGTGTCGTGTGCTGTCCTTCTCCTTAACAGCTGATTCTTTGAAGTCTCCATCACAATGTCGGCATTCAGCATTTCCCTTATCTATCCAGTATGTGCGCATGTCTTCGTTTATTGTTTTAGGCCACTCACCAAGATCATTATTGTCAAATATTTCTATGTCCTCTTCTAGTAAATCTTCTTG
>CABFPE010000044.1:388588-447899 GCA_900660155.1 Hofstenia miamia
TTGGGGGACTTGGCTTTTACTAGTTACGCGAAAATCGAGATTTACGATAGCGTAACTTTTGTGAAAGCTATCTGATGGTTGTTATGAAAGAAGTTGTTTTGAAAATATTGAAAATAAACTCTGCTGGAAGAAAAAATTAATCATGTATTCTTATGTCTTACAGTATTTTTCTTTTAATACCTGAATTATACAAAAACTAAACTTAACTTTATACTTACGGTGCCATCAATCACTTCGTTCTATTTTTGATTACATATTTGTCAAATGATGGAGGCATACAAAAACTCTTTAAGTGAAATTGACAGAAATAATTCGATTCAATACAGACAAATTTTCCATTATTTTGACCAATACTATTATAATTTCTATGGACATTTTTTAATGTTCTAACCAATACTATTGTCAGCACTTAAGGTTATTTTAGTTAAAATTCGAAAGCTAAATCTTTCCATGTTTTAGTGATATATAACTTATTATAACGTTTTCTAGTGTTACTATATTTACTAATTTTACAATTATTTTTTTCACCCATCTCATAAATCAAAATCATCATCTAAATACTTGAAAGAGAAAACTTAATTATTATTTTTGTATTCCTTTATTTCACACATCACATAAATCAGGGAGTTGTCATTTTAACATCATCTAATTTTACCTGAAAGATTACCGGAGAACTTATTTAAAATATCACCCATTGACGGCACCGCACATAAACATATTTATGTTGACCTCTAAATGAACTGTTTGTGGGTCAATACCATAGAGCTACAGTCTTCAACATATTATTAGTCGCCCTCTAATTTGGTATCATTCATATAAATTTACAATCCAACGTTTATTATATGCTGTGTAGTTTTTAGTTTAGTACGACAACGTGGTAATAGCCAATGTCCACATAAAAATATATTTCACAGATACACACAGCTTGCAAAATCGCTAAAACTGTTTAACCATTAATAGTCCCACTATGTCAAAACCTAGTATGGCCGCCTTTAGCAGCAATCAAAGCAGAGATACGTTTCGGCATTGATGCTATGAGATGTTGGCTTGTAACAGTTACTGCCACATCATGTTCCCAGATCTTAATTAGTTACTCAATGAGCTGTTTCTTGTTGGAGATGGTCTGGGAGCGCAGCCGTTGCTTTATGATAGCCCTTTCAATAGGGTTCATGTCTGGCCTGTTGCCAGACCAGTCCAGAACACGCACCCTTTATTGCGGAAAAAGGCTTGGCAGCATTTTGCAGTATGGCACGGGGCCCTGTCTTGCATATAGAGCCAATCAGGTCGCGGAAACCACTCAAGCGCTTGAGGCAACATGTGATTTGCCATAATAATGATGTATTTCTCGGCATTTATCATATTTTCCACCACATGTAGCCTTCCTGTGCATACCATGACATCATAGACCACACCATCACCTTAGTGGGGTGCTTTATGGTGAGTCTGATAGGTTTTGGTGAGCCAATCTTGTGCCATACCCTAATACCCTAGCATCATGACATTCAAAGTTGGACTCGTCCGAGAAACATACCTTCTTCGAGTCCTCCAATGTCCATTTCTCATATTTGCGCGCCCAAGCTAGCCGTTTCTGATACATTGCGGGCGTTAGTTTAGGTTTATTCTTAGGCGGACACTCTGAAACCCTCCTTCCTTCAGCCGTTGATATACGGTCATAAAAGAATCATTAATACTATTTGCCTTCAATGCTGCAGCATGCTGATGTAGTGATGTTAAAGGCTTCATATTAACTTGACGACAGATTATGCCATCTTTAGCCATGCTTGTCTTTCTTTTGGGCCCACATCGTCTCACTCTTCCATTGGTAACACAACCATTCCTTTTCACACGTTGAACTGTGAGACGCGAAACACACAATTTCTCAGCAATCTCGCCGATTGCGTGTTGACCAGATGCAAGGGCAGCAAGGATGGCATCTTTTTCTTGTCGTATTAAGTCCTTTGCTCTTCCCATAGCTGCCTAAAAATAAAAATACAATTCCTGTTTTCACAATAGAAAGTTTCAGGAAAATTTTAGCTGAAGCAACTTATAAAGGAATCCACTTCAATTTTGAGTAGATATATTGAGTTCACCAATTAATAAGAATGTGAGTCAGGCTCTTGAACTAACTTGTGCAGATGTGCTGCTACTTGTGAATGGGTGGGTGTAGCAATAAACTGCCAAAGTTCAAAGGCACTTTGTACACATAGTATGTATTGTTGCGCAGCTGTGGGGGTGACTAATAATATGTTAAGTTAGATACAATGTCTCACGCTCACAGAACCATTTTAATGAGAACAAGATATGTCAAGAGCATAGTAACTATGTACTGTATATAAAACGACTATTGATGAAAGTTTGTGAAAAATTATCAATGTTGTCGTAAGCAACCATATATGCTGGTTTTTTGTGGGGTGACTAATAATACGTTAAAGACTGTACGTATATTAGCTCTATGGTCAATACCATGAGCTGCGCTGTAGTATTTCATTATTATTACCATGCGATAGAAAATATTTACGCTATGCTTGAATCGCGTGCAGACAATTTCCATCCGTCCGACTTGTGAATGAAATTTTCAATGTTAACTTTGTAGCCTGTCTGTAGATTTCACTTCGATTTAGAATATATCCGACTTAAAAATAATTGTGTGTGTAAGGGTACATATTGGAGTTTGTCTGTTCTTTATTAATAGTTCGAGTTACGCGAAAATCCGACTTAGTCATATCCGACTTAGGCGGGTTTCCTGTATTTCTTTTGTTTCACCATCACGATAACAGTGGTTGCAAGGAACAGCAAAGTGGAATGATAATAATGTTGTAAAAAATGGAATTTTTATGTGGTTGTGAAGTTGGATATGTTTACTGGGTGTGCTTATAAAATTCTTGCTGTGCGGTGCGGGGCCTTAGGTCCCCCCTTAAGTAGGCCCTGCTTAAACGGGATTATAAGAAAGGCATATATTGAATGAACAAATGAGAAAAATCTGCATAATCAAATTAACAAGCAGTACTATGCATTTTCTTTGCTTAAGAACGGCTCGTTTTGGGCTCGTTGTATATCCAATACTCTGCTCAAGCTCGGCTCTTTAGAAGCTTGGCTCGTTGACAAGTCTATTGCAAAGATATCCCCAACCCATTGAGGCTAACCGTGCGCAAAGTCAGAGGTCGTTGGGGAATCGATGGGGCAGAGCCTGATCCCGGATATAGAGCGAAAAAGGAAGAGGAGATAGAAGCGGAAAGATTTTTGTAAACTTCTCTGCCCCTCCCCACAGACCTTTTGCCATGCCTCATTTTCACATGTTGATATCTGCCTCATACTGCCACTAAAAAAATCTGCTCCAACAAAACTTGCGATATCTTATTGGCCCATATGTGTTCTATGAATATTTTCATATCATGCCCTACACCACCACTGCCAAATATTTTAAATTCTTACTCCTTACAATATACAGAATCATTTTTCAAGTGTCATCTCTACTATTACTACCAATAGGAATTAAAAACAAACGTGATGTCAATACATATTAGTAAAATTATTAAGAGGAAATGAAATTTTATTTTTACTCTATAAAGCTTTTTATACAGCTAATGTTTTATGTAATGCCTTCGCCGATAAAGTTCCACATGCACATTAGAAAAGCTGAGCAGATTAAATGTTCCCCATAATATTCTAATTATAATTGAATCATACCTATTAAATAGAACTCAACAGGTTATTGTAAACAACATGAAATCTGAATTGCTTCCAGTTACTAGTGGTGTACCACAGGGATCTGTACTTGGCCCTCTACTTTTTATTTCCTTTATTAATGATTTACCTGATCAATGTATTGATACAATTCCACTTCTATTTGCTGATGATACAAAGAAAATAGATCAAAACTACACTGATTTACTATAAGATCTAAACCTGTTTTTGTTGTGGGCAAAAAACAGAATGGAATTTAACTTTGATAAATTTCAACTACTTACTATTATGTCTTCAGAAACTACTATTTAGCTAAGTAATTTTCCTTGGAGTGAACATATATCAAAGAAATTAAAATCATGTAACAAGTCTTTTATTTCTATCATAAGAACTATACTATTCAATACTAAATTTAAAATAAAAAAGAATCTCTATAATTCATTGATTTTACCAGCTCTTCTTTATACTTCTCCAATTTGGTATGCAAATAAAAGTGATGTAAATCGTTTAGATGTCAAAGAAGATGATCTCGTTGGATGATACAACAAGAAAATTACAAGTTTCGTTTAATTCTATTAAATATTTCTCTTTTAAACTTCAACTTTTTGATCTTTTTCTTTTTAATGAGCTCTTAAACAATAAATTTGATTTTAAAATCTATAACTTTGTATACTTTAAGAGTGTACGTCGTTTAAGTTTAAGAAGTTCAAATCACATTATCTTTGAAAGCAAAATTTGTAGATAATCGAAGACATTTCAATATTCTTTTAATCGAGTGGTTCCACTAGCAAATTTCATTCATTTGAAAACCTCTATTAATCTTCTTATTGTACCAAAAGATGTAAATCGCAATTTAAAACACTTTTTTGGAAGTTTTTTAAAGCAAATTATACTCTTGAAGATCCTTGCACCCATTATATCGTCTGTCCTTGTAATACATGTCGCTCAAAACAAGGATTAAACTTTTATTAATGCAGTCTAATATATTTGTAAGAAAAATTTTTGTTTAAATAAAAGTCTCTTCATAATAAAAATAATAATAATAATAATAATAATATTAATAATATTACATTTATATAATTGCACTCTTTTCAATGTATTTGCAAAGCCTATTGACTATAAATTACTGTGATGTGCGGGTACTAGATTTTACCCGCCCATACTCACGGGTGCGTATAATTATTATGGGGTAATGGTACGCTTTTCATTCCACATTACCTGTATCAGGAGTAAGATTTTTTTCAAAAACAAATTTTATTATAAAATGTTAAAAAATATTAACTTATAATGAATGTGAATTGTAATCGAAATGTTTTTGAAAATATTCAGATGCTTACTAGCAGTAAAGAAAATTATATTTTTGGTCATGAGCGGTTAGGAAGTTTCCTGTGTGGGTAATAAAGTATTTTTTTATCGGGCGGGTGCGGCATTAAAAAAGCTCTACCCGCAAATTACTACTATAAAATGATCTTGTTGATATCATTGAATAGAATCAAATTTCACAAAGAGCTGAAAATGCATGGTAATAAATTTTTTTAAATAAATAAAATTTTTTAAGCAGGGAACTTTGATGTAAAAATTTTTTGATCAATTTTTCTTAACTAAAGTTGAACAATAGGTAAGAAGTAATTTAAATCTTTTTCAAATATTCAAAATTTTCAAAGAAAAATTGTTAATCTTTTCATCAACTTCAGCCACAGCATTACGCTTTAATAGAAATGTTCAACATTTCATTAAAGTATGTTCCCCAACAGACCTACCAATGCTTCACGATTATCAAATTTGCTAATGGGCTTGTAAAAAATTTTTGTAACTGCGGAAAACGGTTTGAAATAGACAATAGACAGGTTAAAATACAACCTTTGAACCGATTTGAAAATTAATACTAATACTAAATTTTGAGCTTCAGGAAATTATTTTTTATTCAATAAAGTTTGAGTACAACACAACCAGGTAAAATGAGACAAAATCCACGGCAAGGCTGTGCAAAATAAGCTTCTAAGGTTTTTTCATGTTTCGAAGTCGTTTTATAACTACCTATTTTTGCAATGTATTACGTCAACCATATTATATTTGAGATTCGTATTCGGATTCAGATTTGCAAATCTATTGAGTGAATATTCAGATTCGAATTCGAAAATAAAAAATTGGACTCGCAGTATATTATTACATAAAAGAGATCAAGATATAAAACTTCTGAAATTTTAAAAGAAATTTAAGGTATACACTGCATTTGTGTAAATCAATGTTTATTTAATAATGAGTCTGGTTTTATTGAATAAGGCCTTTTGTCTGTACATTTATTTTCTTCACATATTTTTTAGTTAAATGTGGTCCGGTGACCCGACCTCCAGCAGACCCGGTTGCAACTCTGTTTGTTAAAATGTCTTCCTCGTATATTTGAATTGGATAAAAAATTGAACAAATCAATTTATCTCAACTGAATGCAGATTATTTTATTGACTATTTCAAAAAATATGTAGACGAAATATTGTTTGCGCATAGCGCTTAAAATTACGTTATTCTTGTTATTTATTTACACAGAACGATTCTTGACTTGTCAATATTGACATTAAATTCGAATTTGTGCAAAAGAATGACAAGTTTAACTGTAGGGTACTGGTCAATTCGCGGCAGAGTGCAACCGATCAAATATCTTTTAGCTTACGCTAACGCTGATTACAAACTTGTAAACTATGACATGATTAAGAAAGATGATGGTACAGTTGATAGGGATTCTTGGCTAAATGAGAAGTACACCTTCGACTTTGATTTTCCCAATGTACCCTATTTGATTGACGGCGAATTCAAAATGACTCAAACTGATGCAATTTTGGAATATCTGGCCCGAAAGTATAATGTTGGCAGTGATGATCCGGTTGCATGTGCAAACTCAGTTATGATAATAAGCTATGTATTTGAATGGTTCTTTGCAATTGCTAAAATGTCCTACTTTTCACAAGATTATTTGAAGGACAAAGAGGACTTTCTAAAGAATGATCTTGTGAATTTTCTTGAACCAATTGATTCTTTTCTGAAAGGTAGGGCCTGGAGTGCTGGTGATCAAGTTTCTGTTGGTGATTTTTGGTTGTATGAAATAATTAATGTGCAAACATTGCTTAGCGGAGATGCAGTGTTTGAAGGATTTAACAATCTGCTATCCTTCAGGGACAGATTCAAACAACTTCCTGGTATTGCTGAGTGCGACGAGCAAAGTAAGCATCTGGCTGTTTTCAGTGATTTTGCTGTGAATCCATTAAGACCAGAAAGTAATTAATGTTCCAGCATTAAAAAGCATTTAATAAACATATCTAACATTCGTATTTTTTAAATTATTACATATATATTAAGTTAAAGTGATTGCTATAGCAATGGACTTTGCCACAGTTGACTGCTTAATATATACACTTATATCGGCCACGCTGTCTAAATCCGGCATTTATTATATATGGTGCTCATCCATGTGTGGCGCTCTTTCTCAGGAGGGCGCTCTGTTTATATAGAAACATGTATATTGACGTTCTGTCGTTTTTGCGATTTATATGTGGGAAATGCTTTTTTCTATAGATTTCTAATATTAGTTTTTTAATTTTATCAAGTGAACACCAATTTATATCAAATGAAGGGTCTTTCGCATTTTTTATACATAATCCTGGATGTGCTTTTTCGGGAATTTTCTAGCCACACTTGTAAAAATTTGGGTCTACTACAAGTCTTATTTCTGCTAAATCTTTTCTAAAGAATGCGCGTAATCTTATCTTCAATTTTGAATGTGCCAGTTTGAAAAATATCAAAAATTTTCATTTTCTAGTCAAGTAGTCTGTGTTTGGAAGATTATAGCTCCGTCAGTTTTAATTCGATTTCCAAAATTCTTACACCATTCGATGCGTAATGGATGGAAATATTTCAATCAATTACTGTTTTGCACTTTCTAAAAAATTAGGGTTCGGTAACTGAAATATAAATTTCTCGGAATTTCAATAAAATAGTGGTCAATAGCCTAAAAAACTACATTACATAACTCTTCCGCAGTTTTTTTATTCGATTCTAGGTCAAAGTTTAATTAAGAAGTCTGCAAAAATCTAAGCGCTATAGTAAACAGTTCCTGATATAGGTGAGTAAATGCCTGTACTACATTGGCCTCCTCATTTAGAGGTCTTACTGTAAATTGCCTGGTCTGACAAGTATTTGGTATCAAAGATATTTTAGAACGACCAATAATCCTCAAACCAATCTCAAAATTTAGCTTAAAAACTAAATGATGAAAAAACACAGCGCCTGGTACAAATGGTTTTTGTCAGTTTTTAAAAAATTTTTTGCATGAAAAAAATTAAATAACCGAAATATAGCATGCTATAAAATATCTACACTAGTCATATGCAAGAAAAAATGGATTAAATTTTACATGTGCCATATTCAAGCGTTCTGTCCTGTCTGACAGAGAGTCTGTTTGTAAGAATATATATATATATATATATATATATATATATATATATATATAAGCTACAACAGGTTATAGGACCAGGGATTGGTTGAGATTTATTTATTTAATATGCATAAAGGGACTCGGTATTACGTAATGTAGGCATTGAATTTCACAGTTGCCATGTGTGCCTTACATGTTTTTAATGATTTCTGAAATGTATGTACTGATTTCCATTTGTTTCTGTAATAGGTCCCTTCGAATCCACATTCATATTTTGATCTGAATATACAGGCAAAATATTTGCAAATCCGAATTAGAATCCAAGAAAAGCTGTGGTTTATGTAGTAACTTCTATTGCAGAAGCATTTTTTAAGTTATCAGAATGAGAAAAGTGTCAATTTTGTTGACAGCCCGCTCGACCCGACTAAAACTGACCCACGACCCGACCCAGGCAAAGAAAGATTACTCGCATAATGCACACAACATATTTTAAAAATGTATCAATAAAACATTTTATTAGCAAATCATCAACTTGTCTACTTGTTAGAAAAGTTCCAAAACAATCTTTGATCCTATTACTACAAGAGGTTAAAGGACCCTCAACATTCTCCCAATATTGCTTTGACAAGAATATAAAGATCTCAATTCATTCTATAAAATGTTACATCAAAGTGCTATATTGATTTCTGGAGCTCTATATCCCTTACTTTAACTACTACATATTTTCTGAGAAGGAATGAAAACGTCTGGTTTAATGTAAAAAAGCTTTTTAATTGAGTTAGAAATGGCCACTGATATTCACAATAATACTAAAGACAAACTTTCTGAAGGAAGATAGCAGAATGATAAAGATATTTTATTATCTACGGGAAGTATTTGAAAATATACCTGAGGAAACGAACACTAGCACTTAATTTTTGTAAATAGTGTCATTATGTTAGTATGATTTGCATTAATGCTACTACAGTAAAGAATAAGAAAATAATTAAAATCCCTAATTTCAAAATTAAAATATTTAACTTATTTCTCCCATTTGGACAAGGAAGGGGGTAGAGTACCTTGAAATTATGGTATATCTCTAATTTGAAAGATTTAACCCTGATATTTGTTACTTTTTGAAAAAATATTTATAAATTTTAGATGATGAGACAAAATTCAAAAAGGTTTTGTTGAATAATAAGAAAAAAAATTGGAATCTTTGATTTGGTCAATGTCAACTCATTTTGCACCCGTCATTGCCATGCAAAATACAGAAACTTATATCAACATATTTTTAGCTTTAGATATTGCATAACAAAAATGAATTAGAAGTATTGATCTTTTACTGCTTACTACTAAAAACAGCAATTTTTCCAACAGAATATAATCACGCAAACCAGAGTATTAATTTTCACACCACCTTAGATTATTTCATTTAATGTATAGTAGTTTGCTTTCACTTTTTTGATTGGAGAGATTCTTTAAATTTCATTGGAGAACTTGTTTTCTCTATTAACGCAATATCCATAATCTGATATAATTAACAGTTGCATTCATCAAAAAAAATTAAAATCTTGCAGAATCAATCCATTTGCCCTAACTTGCTAATTTTTTCAGCCATCTAAACAACATTTATTTTGCATGTAAATATTGACTTTAATTTAGAGTTAGTGTAAAAGCATGGCCGATATAACATTAGGGTACTGGTCTGTTCGTGGCAGAGCACAGCCCATCAAATATCTCTTAGCATACGCCAATGTTGATTACAAACTTGTAAATTACGATATGATAAAAAATGAAGATGGGACAGTTGACAGAGATTCTTGGCTCAAAAAGAAGTTTAGCTTCAACTTTGATTTTTCTAACATACCCTATTTGATTGATAGCGATTTTAAAGTCACGCAGACAGATGCAATTATGGAATATTTGGCAAGAAAGTGGGAAATGAGGATCCCATTACATGCGCTAACGCAGCTATGGTTACTAGTTATGCATTTGAATGGTACGCTGCCATTGCAAAGTTGTGCTACTTAACACAAGATTTTTCTAAGGAAAAAGCAGAATTCATGAAGAATGATCTGCACAATTTTCTGCAACCAATTGATTCATTCATGGAAGGCAGAATATGGAGTGCTGGAGATCAAATTTCTACTGCTGACTTCTGTTTGTACGAAATTATTAATTTACAATCAATGCTTAGCGGAGATGCAGTTTTTTAAAGAATTTAAAAATCTGCAGTCTTTTAGAAGAATGTTTAAGCAGCTTCCTGGCATTGCTGAGTGTGACGAACAAAGCAAGCATCTTCCTGTTTTAAGTGTATTGGCTGGAAACCAACTAAAACCTGAAAATAATTAATACAGGAACAATGTTTTCATAATGAATATAATTCTGTTCATTTATACATTAATATCACCTGTTGCTTTTTCAGCCAGTGATCGTTAGTTATTAAAATGTTTCCTAAGACTTAAGTTCTTTAAACTTTTGCAAAGAAGAAGAAAGTTAGTATGATTTGAAAGATGTACGATTCAAATATAAAGCCTTTAACCTTTTTCCACTAGTGTTACAACAAACAACTTTGTTCGCATTTTTGAAAAATTTTACCCATTCCTGTAAGAAATACTGAAATCCTTGTACATGGACACATCTATGGTGCCATTGCAATGATGCCGATTTCTGCAAAAACTTATTCTTGTTCCTGAAGTGCGTGCAAATAAATTTTTTTTTCATTGAGAAATCCGATTTTTGTAAAAATATTCAAATTCTTCTATGCCTAAGGTTCAATAATGTGGGGGTTTAATGCCCATGGGCATGACAACTAGCCTGAAATATTTTGTTTTCTGAAGACAAACTGTGCGAACGGCGCGCTTGGACATGATAGCGCGTAGCGCCCTGTTGCGAATTAAAATTGAAAAAGAAAGAAGAGACAATTTTCTATCTTAAACTGTTTTCAGATTTTAAATATTTTTATTTGTTCGTGAGTTATAAGTGTTTGAAAAATTTTTAGGGAAACCATCAAAGATTTTGAAACATTCCTAGAGGAATTAGTGCTAAGTGCATGACTAAATATACTAATTATGCAAAGTTAAGTCTACTATATCAATAGGCATGTATGAAAAATGCTCATTCAATGTTTGTCTTCTTAGATGCAGGAACGAGTCTATGTCACTCATATTTACAATAAGGCTTACTCAAAATTCAGGAATGCTTACTACAATAAAGAGTGAGAATTATTCATTAATTGAGAGAAAATCAAAAGGCTTTATTCGTTTAAGATTTGTGCATATCCAAATTAGTAAACACATTATAACTAGGTATATTTACAGATTTTATTCCGTAAAAAATATATTTTGTAAAACAATATTTACGTGTCTTTGCTTTGGAATTCGCTGTAGGCTTAATAGTATGAAATTTCACAAACATTTTCATATATATGTTCTAATCATTTTCGTAGTCTTGTAGTACATTTGATACCAGCCAGAAGGTGGTATGAATAACCTAGTGAAGTAAAATTATGTAATTCAAGTAAAAGATTTTACTTTATTACTAACATCATCATCAATGTTAAATATTGAACAAATCCACTTTCCATATCTTAAATCTGAAGCGTGTTGATAGTAGCGAATATAATAATTGTCACCAAAAAGCAGCTGATGAACACCAAACTCCCCCTCATGACGACTTCATTGAACATTTCCTTAAAAAATATTAGCATTATTTCTCAACAGAATTGTATATCTTGGCTATATCTACTAGAGCATGCAAAATCTGATGAAATGAATGTGCCGTCTTTGGAGCTAAGTACTTGTATCTACTTGAACCAAATGATCACAAAGAGTTGTTAGCCATTGAAATCAATTAATATAGTCGCTTATCTTCCACATTATCACTGAGCAATCGATGAATACCCACAGTCAGATCCCTACCATTAAATGTTTGTCAGTTTTTTATTACAAGTTAAAAAATTTGCAGTATTACTTAATGAATCGTGTTTAAAAGCTGTGAGCAATTTATTACTGTTGAAAACCTGTAATGTAACATTTCTAGAAAGAATGAACCTGCGAAAAACGCTTGAATCAAGTACCGGGTGTTTCAGTTAGACTGAATATTTTTAAAAGGCTACCATTTTGATGGCAGACTATGCAATATATTTTTATATCCATGTATAACTAGTTGAGTGAGATTTTTACGTATATTTTTATGTAGATTTTTCACGTATATTTTTACGATTACCCACCATATTATGTAACACTTTTATTCTTTCATGAACAGGCTTGGTATAGTATGTAAATGTGATGGCTTTTACGCTCGAACAAGAGAAACGAATAATTGCTCTGTTCTGTTTATAAATCACAGATACTGGAACAAGGTACAGCTTGCATTTTTCAGAGAATTTAATATTGGACCTCGCAAAAGCAGTAAATTCGCAACATCAGCTCAAACGGATACGGGATCGCTTCAAGAATAACAGGACAGTCATTTAGGAAAGAGGGTTTTCAACATCAATCCACGAACTGTTCCTTACTTTATTGCTGTAGTTGAGAATGCTTGTACTAATATAGCAGCTGAACAGATCGCAAAATCGTTCTAACACTTCAAGAAACGTCTTGAAAAATGCATTGGTGTAGTTCTAAACCTTAATTTTCATTTTAAATATAATTCTCCTTCTTTGATCTACACAATAAAAGAACAATTATTTAAATCAATCAAAATGACATCAATTTCAAAATATACAGTCTAACTGAAAGACCCTGTATTTTCAAGTGCACAAACATATGAATCGCTTGGAGTATGACATTAAGAACTACAAATTGTTGAGATTTTTTCTAGCAATTAATGTTCCTATCATTTTTTTATGATATGAAGAAAATCATAAACACCAAGTATTGGAAAATCTGTAGAAAGAATTTTTGCAATCGACTTAATCTAATAAAAATCGAACGCTAGCTTGTTAATAATTTGCACCCACATACTCAAAAATAATAAGAACATCTACAAAGTTCTGATTTTCAAAATTACCAGATTTTGTAAAAATAAGAATAGCACTAGCAAGAAAGACAAAAACTTTTCAAAAAAATGAAACCATAATATATAGTACTATTTGCGCACACTTTTAACATCATCGATTGCATTTCCGAACAAATGTATAATTCACAATAAGAACAGTTGTAGAAAGACTTGATATTATTTATATAAGGCATAGCTTGTGAATTGAAGTAGCCCAATCTTTTAGATTAAAGATATGTTGGGTTAATTTGAAAACGGTGACGAAATATGTTTTTGAAATCATCAAAACGATGTTGGTACCAAAGCCTGTTTGCAAAAATTGTGCATAGCAGACTTTTTTAAAAACATTAGTTTGATCTAAATTATTGTAATTCTATTGCTTAATAGGACGATTAAGTGATTCTTATTGTGAAACTATTATTTCAGATCCTTTATATACCGATTAGTTGTTCATAAAAGAATGCAGGAAGATGAACAAGAAGAAATCTTCATTCAGAAATTACATTGACAATGTATAATTATACTGATAGCAACTTTGAAAGTATCAATATACTGTACAAAAAACAATACAGAATAGAAAATTGCACTATTGGGCTATGGCGTTTTAATTTCTGCTAATTGAATAATCCTGGTTGTAAAATTTGAAACCCCTCCATTATTTCTTTTCTAGAATTATAGTAATATCGTTTGACATTTTTTTAAATATCTTTAAGTTATTCAGTAACTTTAATTCTCTAGTTAAATTATTCCAAAGTTTTATAGAGGTAATTAATGAATGAATTTCTCATTATTGTTTTTACCGGTTTAACATTTTGAGTGCGTATATTTAGATGTGCGATTTTACTGAGATTAGGGAAATTTATTTTATCATAGGGATTGATGTTGTTTACGATCTTATGTGCAATGTTGTTAATACATTTATCTGAATTAGGTATTGAGGATTTAAGAAATTTTTACTGAAGTGTTTGCAATTAATATTAATAGAATAGTTGTTCGTTACTATCTTCATTGACCATCTTACCTGTGAATTAATTTTCTTTAGGAAATGTTCATTTACATCCGTATAAAGTACATTGCCATAATAAAAATGATTTAAAACTATTGCATGAATTAACGTTTAATGATTATATTAAATTGCTTTTGAAAGGTAAGATAAACAAAACGTGAGAGGAATTAACGGGGATTTCGTGATCCTTCGCTTATTTAAAATGTGCATCGGGATGCCAATGGAGTTTGCAAAAAACGAAGTGTTAAATAGAGAAATTCAATCATTATTTTTTAAAGTCATCTACAATTATAATAAATATGTTTACATCATCAGAAGGCTTTTTCATAAATATATTTCATGATTATATATAAATTTATTGAAAAATAGTTTGTTAACATATAGCTACACATTTGTGTATAAATTTAACCAATCGATTAATCAATCTCTTCGTTAAATATTCAATTTTTGATAGAAACTGTTGAAAATGCAACCACATCTCAAGCTGGAGCTCTTTAACGTGAAAAAAACTACAAAAATTATTTAGGGCACAACTCAAACACAACTTTGAAATGAAACTATAATTGTCAATAAAATAGAAGCTATTGAATACATAGGATTTAATTCCTGTATTCCATGTCAGGTACTTGTATATCTTTTGGTAAATCATGTATTGGTATGTTTTGAGAAATGCAAGCTTTTATGCCCAAAATTATTTCAGCATCATCTGACAGAACATTTTTAGTCAAAGAAGTTTAAAACAGATAATCATTTAGAGTTTCAGTTGAAGTAGTAAGTCTTTAGGGAGTAGTAATATTAATATAAGAAAAGCCAAATGTATTTATAAAATTTGTAAGTCGCAGTCTAGTGCAACATCGATGAAGACAGCGGGTGTGCACAATATTTCCCGAAACCGTGAATATTTTTGTTTTGCACAAGTTTCTTCTAAGGTTCTTTAGATGCACTTATGTTTGATTACAAACATAAGTTATACCTTACAAAATTTACTCTGTTTTTTTTGAAAGTCAGATCGGTTTTCTAAGGCTTTTGTTAGAAATGACATTCAATTTAGGTCACTCGTCTATATTTAATCGACGGGCGGATTTCAGTCACAGTGGAAAACCCGGTGTAATCTCATTGCCTTTGAGTAATCTTAAGATTACGATTACCGTAAATAGACAATCTCTTAAGTATTATTAGTATGATGTTTTGTGCTATGAGCCCCTACTATGATACCATTAATATAATCGAAAAGTATGTGAGTGTAGGGTAAATGGGCCACTCATTTGTTGAAGACGACCCCCATTTAGTAGTTTTAAAATTTTTTAATGAAATATTTTTTATTAAGACAAAGAAAAGAAGGAAGAAAAAACAATATTTTGGACTAAAATTAGCAATGTAAACATTGGTCACAGTACAAAAGTTTGTCTGAAACATGCAATTTAAAATATATATACAGAATAATATTAGCAGTTTGTTAAGTTAAAGTATATAAAAAAGATTGCTTTTTTTATTTCTATTTATATTTAGACAAAACAAATTTTATCACCAGCATTAAGTGTGTTGTAAGAAATATATCCGTAATCAGCAAAAGGTTTTATTAGAAAACTATTTAGTACTTTAGTGTAGCAAAATATTATTACATTGAAACTACAATAGTCAGGGAAAACACACACAAGAACTTAACAGTTCAATAAAGGTATAAATTTTGAGCCATTGTGAATACTTAAAACTTTCTTACTAATAGCAATTAATGTTCTATTAATGTTCTCCTCTCAAAAAGCTTCTGATATCTGATTGACCATCTGTAGCACTGTAGTGCTGCCAAGATCCATGGAAAGGAGGAATATTCCAACTGAGCATCTTTTCAGGAAGTTTCAAATGTTGCTGAAAGAAAGATCAAAGCAACATTATAAATCACAAGAAAAAGTACATTTTATTGACCAAATAACACGCTTGTTTCTTTAGACCCATAATACTAACATATGAATAATATGAGTTTTCTGAACAACCATTGCTAAATCATATTATATGGTCGTAGTTGGATGGGGAACATTTATATACTATCAAACACAATAAAGGTATATAAAAAAGATTGCTTTTTTTATTTCTATTTATATTTAGACAAAACAAATTTTATCACCAGCATTAAGTGTGTTGTAAGAAATATATCCGTAATCAGCAAAAGGTTTTATTAGAAAACTATTTAGTACTTTAGTGTAGCAAAATATTATTACATTGAAACTACAATAGTCAGGGAAAACACACACAAGAACTTAACAGTTCAATAAAGGTATAAATTTTGAGCCATTGTGAATACTTAAAACTTTCTTACTAATAGCAATTAATGTTCTATTAATGTTCTCCTCTCAAAAAGCTTCTGATATCTGATTGACCATCTGTAGCACTGTAGTGCTGCCAAGATCCATGGAAAGGAGGAATATTCCAACTGAGCATCTGCCTTGGCATGCGTACTTACCAATCCGATGGATTATTGCAATTCCTCTAATTATCCACATGGTCATTGCATGATACTAATGCCTGTCGTCGATACAGGAAAGTTGCAACGGTATCTCTTGCTCACTCTTCATCCATAATTTGTATGCTTCAGTGTTTCTTGATTTCTAGCAAAAGACACACACTTTGATGTAATCCTCACATTGAATGACCAGCAAAGTTCTTTTACTAATTCAGTATCAAAAATAAGAGTAGAAATTCTTCACAATGAAACCAAGTCTTTAAGTTCATTGTCGTAGGAAGATAACCTTTGGAAAGTTTTTTCAGGTGAAGACTCACTTTTGGCTCTTAATTACACCTTCTGAAGTACACATTAGCTAACAGCACCTCAAGCAAACAATGCTCTATAATTTACTACACACTGATATGAAAAATAATGTACTACATACAAAACTATCATACTGCCCTAAATTTAAGATGTAATAGTATCTTCATAATTGTCATCAGAACCATGCGCAGAAAGTTAACATGTTGTCCATCACGGTAACTAACGAAGATTTTCTGACCTTTACCATGCTTCTTCGAAGGTTTTCGTAAACAATTTATGCTCGGCATTCGTTATCCCGACATGTATTCAATTGATCCGAAATCTTGCCAATATAACATAACAGAATAGCGTGGTAGAACCCTGATTGCATTACAAAGATTCGTTGTAATAGTTTGTAGTGCAGAATTAACATCTTCATATCTACCAAACTCTATCATCCATTCACTCAAGTTTTTCAAATTGTTGTATTCTTGCTACTTGCCCTTATGCTCCAGTACGTAACAATTATACAATCCCCTATTCCACGTAACTGCACAATTTGCCTTTAACTGGATAAAGCCCAACAGTTGTTGGTTTATCTTTGTTCACCTAAATAAATGCAATATTACTACTGTAATACATTTTTATCTAACAAAATGGGCATATTTTGTTGTCTGCAATGATAATGCAATTGAAATATATTTCCAAGTTATGATACACATTAAATATAATGAAATAGAACATTCATACACGTTCACTAATCCCACTAAATTCAATTACACCTATGCTTCTTAAAATTTTGCACTCTATGTACTGTTGTTGAAACTTAAAACTGTTTGTTTATAAATTAAAATTGGAAATAAAAAGCCACAATTTTCATTATGCCGTAGTGTACTTTATAAAATTGTTTAAAGAATTATAATGTTGCGTGTATAAATAAATTGGTTGTCCAAGAGCAAACACTTTTCAAAATCTTTCATTTTAACATATCTGATTATATTTCATAGCTTTAACGGTTAATATATATCAAGAATAAATATATATTTATGTATTAAATGCATGCATTAGGAATCTAAGCACAATGCGCAGCCTATTATAAGAAAATTTGATAACATTTGTATTAAAATCCATTACGATTTTTGTTCAAAGCATGAAATTATCAAGTAAATATACATTCATTGTGCGTGAAAATCACCACAAACATAAAACAACCGGTAAATAAGTAAAATTTAATGATTTACATTTCTTCTTAATCTGAACCTATAAAAATATTTTAAAACAACAAATGTATATCTATACTCACTAATTCTCGGTATAAGTGATCAAAAAAAAATTAATACCTAAATCCAGTTTCAATAGATATTGTGTGGCTTTTGTATTCTCTTTTTTAATGCTTCGAACATATGTAAGCACCAGACGAAGAAAATCAGCAATCTGTAAAAATGAAGATATTTTGTGAACTCGGCCTCATCACTGCCAATCGCAAATAACGTTTGCAAGCACTCTCTTCTAAATTAATATGCATTAAATTCGCTAATTAGTAACTGGAATTTTGAACAGTTAAACGATTGCAGTTTTTAATGTAAATATGAAAAACTACAGTTGTTTACATTGAAGCAAGTGAAAAATTGTATAAGTTCTGTTCGTAACAGTTGCAATTACTATAAATTTTTCACGTAGATCTTGTTAAAGATTATAAATAAATTATGAAAGTGGAAGGGATTTTTCAATCATTGATAAACAGTTACAAGCTTTTTAATTAATGCGAAGCCTTTGAAAACTAAACATTACATTTTCAAATGTCAAGAGCTTTGTTTCAGAAAAAGCTTGTGCCATCAATTCAAATTTAAATAGGTTTATTTGAATAATCTCCAAAAAGTAACAAAATTAAAATTACAGGGTCAACACACTCCTATATTTCAAATAGGTACAAACACAATATCAAAACTAAAAAGACGATTTCAACAATTTTAACAACTAGGAGGATATGCTAATAAATTTTCATGTGGTGTTGGTTTGTACTAAAGATACCTTATGTTTGCTTCGTTTGCTGCCCGGCAAACATCAATACAACAGTCTATAGCTTAGTCCAGATTCTTTGACTTCCGGTGTAATCACGTGTACAGCTGCAGGGATACGTTCCTACAGATCATCCACAATCGCGGGTAATGGAGCACCGTAAGCTTGATTCTTCTTATACTGTATATCTAGAGGAAAATTCGTACACAGTTAAGTCTGATGTTCTTGGATACAGTTTGCAGGCAACACTCCGTAAAAAGCAAACGAAATATCGATGCTAAAATTTAATCCAAATGACGAATTAAGATTTGCCTTAAAAATTATATTAATTTATCCAGTTTTAAATTCATGCCTATGTGAAATTGGGAGGAGGTTTGTGCTAATCCTCTATAGGCCTATAGGATAAAGCAATTATATACACTATGGTATTATTATAATCGCTTACATTGAATTTCAAATTTTCAATCATCAACCACTTAAAAAATTCTCCCAACAAAAGTAATAACAATATAAGAGGCTCTCATTAATGCAAAAAAGAAAATTGATTAAACAATTAAATGGTTATCTAAAGTTGAATGTCACCTGCTAATATCACTAAACAAGTTCTAGATGTAAGTGTTTACCTTCAAAACCACTCACTTACTCATCGAGATTTATAACCAAAAAATATACTTTTTAAGGATCTCGAAAAAATAAAAGCACATTCTCAAATAGATACAAAATAAAAGTTTAAAAAATTAAGGAAGTTTCAAAAGTTGCTGAAAAACTATTAAAGCAACATTATCAGTCACAAGAAAAAGTACATTTTATTGACCAAATAGCAGGCTTGTTTCTTTAGACCCATAATACTAACATATGAATAATATGAGTTTTCTGAACAACCATTGCTAAATCATATTATATGGTCGTAGTTGGATGGGGAACATTTATATACTATCAAACACAATAAACATATAATGATATTTATCATGATTTATTATGAACATTTTGCCTTTGTTTTTTCTTTTGTTTCATTATAACTACATAAATTAATCGTAACAATTTTGAAAAGTTATAGATTATATAATTAAAATATTTTACTTTAGTGAAAGTCAGATGTTTAAATCACTAAACAAGTTCTAGATGCATATGTCTACCTTCATAAGCCCAAAATCATTCATCATGATTTAAAACCTAAAAATACCATTATAAGAATGCAGAAGAAATTGTAGCACATCCTCAAATAGATATAAAACTAATATTGAAAAAAATTCAGGAAGTTTAAAATGTTGCTGAAAGAAAGATCAAAGCAACATTATAAATCACAAGAAAAAGTACATTTTATTGACCAAATAGCACGCTTGTTTCCTAAGATCCATAATACTAACATATGAATAATATGAGTTTTCAGAACAACCATTGCTAAATCATATTATATGGTCGTAGTTGGATGGGGAACATTTATATACTATCAAACACAATAAACATAATGATATTTATCATGATTTATTATGAACATTTTGCCTTTGTTTTTTCTTTTGTTTCATTATAACTACATAAATTAATCATAACAATTTTGAAAAGTTATAGATTATATAATTAAAATATTTTACTTTAGTGAAAGTCAGATGTTTATATCACTAAACAAGTTCTAGATGCATGTGTCTACCTTCATAAGCACAAAATCATTCATCATGATTTAAAACCTAAAAATACCCTTTTTAAGAATGCAGAAGAAATTGTAGCACATCCTCAAATAGATAAAAAACGAACTTTCAAAAAATTTCAGGAAGTTTCAAATGTTGCTGAAAGAAAGATCAAAGCAACATTATAAATCACAAGAAAAAGTACATTTTATTGACCAAATAGCACGCTTGTTTCCTTAGACCCATAATACTAACATATGAATAATATGAGTTTTCTGAACAACCATTGCTAAATCATATTATATGGTCGTAGTTGGATGGGGAACATTTATATACTATCAAACACAATAAACATATAATGATATTTATCATGATTTATTATGAACATTTTGCCTTTGTTTTTTCTTTTGTTTCATTATAACTACATAAATTAATCATAACAATTTTGAAAAGTTATAGATTATATAATTAAAATATTTTACTTTAGTGAAAGTCAGATGTTTATATCACTAAACAAGTTCTAGATGCATGTGTCTACCTTCATAAGCCCAAAATCATTCATCATGATTTAAAACCTAAAAATATGCTTTTTGAGAATCCTTTTCAGAATTTAATATGCAAATTTGTGAAGATGCCGCTGAAAAATGTAGTATTGAAGAATGAAAATATCACAACAGTGAAGAAAAGAATGAGATATAGAGTAATAGGAAATCGCTTGCTTCATATTAAAGACACCAGGAATTGCAGAGAAAAAGCAATGGTAAAATCATCTTCGATTTTGAAAAAAATGTAGTCTTTATTCGATCTTAAGAAGTTGCGTGCTTAATTCGCAAGATCATTCATAATATGTAAAAATTCATTGAATGTAATAACGTACTGTGCAAACCTGTGATTCTGCATATTGTCAACATATTCGGAGCTATCAAATTTCAATATGCGGATGGACATTATTAATATCAAAGCAATAAGTCTTCATGAAGGAAAGACAAAAATGATAGATTTCATTGGGCATACAAATCAAATGAATATCCAATACTCATTTCACACAATCATAACTAGATTGCATAATTTAAGATTTAGAGCCGCCAACTCAGCTAACATAATGTACAATGATGTATGTCAAATCCAACATAAAATGCCAAATATTGATAAAATATTTTCATTAAAAATAACTAAGAAAATGATTGAATAAAGAGGGCAGAATGGCTTGATTTTGATGAAGGAGTAAAATTCCATATATCTGGAATGCTACATGAACAATAGCTTAAATTCGGGAAATGTACTATAAGTTGTGAAAAACTTGAATATGTAGTTTTACAACATCCGATATGAAATTTGCTAGAACAGTTGGAAAATAATTCCATATTTCCGAAGTAGTGTATTGAGATGCAATAATAGAAAGAAGTTGTCATTCCTTTACAAATGTTATGGATACTCTTAATTAACACTTCTTAAAGTTAATAAATGAATATGCGCGGTCTATGCAATTCACAATTCCTTTAACATTTGGGAATAACTTTGGTAGAATGAATTTAAATCAAATACTATACGAAAACGACAATGTATTAACCTAACGAAATTGATGAGATATATTTCTATGATCAAAATTTAACTTTTAGCTTTATTTTGCAAAAAGTGTTTTTTTGATATGCTGAGTATTTGGGCGGCTAAATGTAACATGTCATAAAAAACGTTGAAATACTAGGGCACATTAGCTGTATCCCAGTTTGGACAAATGTTTCATAACATCTTTGAACGAAATAATGTCATTAAAAATGCATTTTTCGAACTTCGAATTCTTAGAAATTATATTCCATGACATTATGTAACACTAGGAAAGGACTACCACATCATCTTGAAGTACATCTACATTTGTGATAATTTAGGGATGAACAGACGAAAACAATTTTATGAAAAAATCATATATTTAGAATTCATGATATCTAAATCAACTAAGACAATTATTTTATTTCTACAAGGTCAAACACAAAAAGAATGAAGTCTTGCACAAATGTCGAAACACTGATGTGTATTGAAGACTATCCTGATCTTGAAGACGACAAATATTCAAGTCTGTCAGCTCTCAATCTTTCAGCTATTATTTTGATTCAATGTTTTTGATATTCAAACCATAGTAAGGATTATATATATATATAAATATATATATATATATATATATATATATATATATAATATCCCACGACATTGTTTAACACAAAAGAATGGATTACCATATCATCTTGAGGTACATGTGCATGTGTGGCAATGAGGGATGATCAGACGATCAGACGAAAACATTTTTATGAAAAAATCTTGAATATAGTATTTCCACAATACAATATCTAAATCAACTTAGATATCTAAATCAACTTAGACAATTGCTTTGTTTCTACAAAGTCAAACACAAAAAGAATGAAGTCTGGCACAAATGTCGAAACACTGATGTGTATTGAAGACTATCCTGATCTTGAAGACGACAAATATCCAAGTCTGTCAGCTCTCAATCTTTCAGCTATTATTTTGATTCAATGTTTTTGATATTCAAACCATAGTAAGGATTATATATATATATATATATATATATATATATATATATATATATATATATATATAATATCCCACGACATTGTTTAACACAAAAGAATGGATTACCATATCATCTTGAGGTACATGTGCATGTGTGGCAATGAGGGATGATCAGACGAAAACATTTTTATGAAAAAATCTTGAATATAGAATTTCCACAATACAATATCGAAAGTTAACTTGTATATCTAAATCAACTTAGACAATTGCTTTGTTTCTACAAAGTCAAACACAAAAAGAATGAAGTCTGGCACAAATGTCGAAACACTGATGTGTATTGAAGACTATCCGGACATTGAAGACGACAAATATTCAAGTCTATCATTTCTCAATGCCTTAGCTATTCTTTTAGTTCAATATTTTTGATTTTCAAACTATAGTTAAGATAATATATTTTAAAAAATCACTCAATAAACTTGCTTATTTTTTTAATATGTAATGAACTATTTAAGTTCCGTTTAATGAATGACAAGAAATTCCATTTTAGTCTTTTAGTGAACATTTATCATACTTTATTGGGCACTCCTTAAGTTGGTAATATTTTTTATTTGCATTTGTTGTAATGAGGGCGGATCTGACAAGAGTCATTTTTATGAACAAATCTTATATTTAGAATTTCCATAATGCAATAACGAAAGTTAATACGAATCATATCCAAATCAACTTAGACAATTGTCTCACTTAGACAAAGTCACACAGAAGAGGTACCAAATTTGGAATGAATTTTCAATTTTTAGAAGTACATGTGCATTTGTGGTAATGAGAATTTCCACAACGCAATTTTGAAATTTAACCCGAATTTTATCTGAATTAACTAAGACAATTGCTTGATTTCTACAAAGTGGAACACAAGAAGTAACAAATCTGGTACGAATGTCGAACTACTCGTGTGCAATGCAGACTATCCGGACTTTTTAGGCAACGAATTTTCAAAACCACAAGTCTGTCAGTCTTTTGCATATTCCTTTGATTTTCTATTTATATTTAAAAAACTTGTCAACTTCTTAAATGTGTAGTAAATCTATATCAAACACTAAGTCTTTCTGAAAAAATATACAAATAATTACATCAAAAATGCGATTTACGTAATATATTGAAAAACTTGTTTGCCAAAATTTGGTAAAAATATAAAGCGGTTCTATTGGAGTTGAGACCAATTCTTCTTCTTATTACTAGAAATGTTCTACATTTAAAAATATGGATAATATATTTTACAATGGATAAATTATAAAACTGAAGGCTATCATGTTGAAGAATCTGAAAACAAATGCAGCCATTATTTTACTTGGAAATAAACCACACACTAAAATTCAGAAGATCTTGAAGTAATCGAAAATTTAAATCTCGGAGAATCACATGAAAGATATATAATCAGCATATGATGTGATGTTAAGTGTAGTCAAGTATTCGTGCCATATTTCTTGATCATTTATTTATTAAAGAACTGTATTTATAGTTCTTTGTATCGAGGTAAAATATTTGTTACCTAAAAATTTGGTTTGCGTAGAATTGATTTCTATCAAATTTGATCCATCGATGAAATATAATTATTATTTATTAGTATATTTAACGAATTTATGTCAATTCAAATGAATTTATATTATTATCATCTTCATCAGTTTGAAGGCTTCCTTGATGATAAAACGAAAATCAAATGCTACAATTATCTCATTAGGAAATATGGCGATAAGTAATCATTGGAACAAAAGTATCTGCAACTATTTTGGCAAAGATCGATGTCTATTCTTCATTTCTGCTGCTATGATGAATGTTTTGAGCATTGTTTGGAGGGTAAAATTGACCAGGTGCCATATCCAGTACTGAACTAACTTTGTATCTCACTAACACAAGTGCTTCTATTTATTTTTGATGTGTAATATTTCTTTCACAGCTATATATCTGCTTAGTTAAGAGGACATGTTCTAACTTACTAAGTTATAGTAAAGAAAATATTCTGATACAAAGACCATTTCTTAAAGTGCCTTCAATGTATTATATATATATATATATATATATGTATATATATAAAAGCCGCCAAAATTGAAAAAAAATGTAATACCGGCACACACGCATTTCAGTTTTCAAAAACCTTCCCTAGGTTTAGCAACAGTCTTTAAATTTATCAAATATGCACTATCATTACAATTTGTTTCAGAATGAATTTTAGTACATTACACATTTAAAAGTATTTTATAAGACAAAAAATATTAAAATAAAACATGTAAGATTATAAACATAGAAGAATAGGTAAATAATTTTTTGATTCATTTAGCTACAAAGAGTAACATAGGGCATAGCAGTAGCTATAGCTTACATAAACGGAAGTGTATATGTACAAAAATGATCTTTTCAAAAAATAAAAAAGCAGATCTTTTGCAAGAAATTCAAAATTGGTAGACATTTATACAATAAAATATTTAAAGTTACTTAACTTAGAATATGATGTGAACGATAAATATTTCATGACCATCAGGGTAGTACTAGCGTAAATGACGCAACTGATTAGGAACGATATATTGATTGAGACGATGTCATTGGACGCAAATTACCGCCAATTAAAATTCGAGTTATAACTAGCAACAATCAAATCAGTGCGCCAATTAAGTGCATAAGCATGGGTGCGCAAATTAATTAACATCGTAAAAATTGTAATTTTGTGCGTAAAATTATCATTTCGTACAAGAACAATTACGTATTTTATTTAACTCGGATTACAAAATTATAATTTTGTCTAGGATTGCGCAAATATTCAATCATTGTTTGAATTACTTTACGATATGATGGTCGAAATGATGGAAGACTTCAGGGCAAGTAAGTTTACCTCGTAGATTGTTACATATGCGAAAGGGCTAGGTTAGAGGCATAATTGTATATTTCTACAACGCCCATTAATTATAAGTCATCTTTATGATGGACTTCAAGTCTGGCACGAATGTCGAAACACTTGTGTGGAATAAGGACTATCCACAGCACAATCTAAAAAGGAACCCAAATGATATCTACATGTAGGTCAACTCAGACAATTGCTTTATTTCTACAAAATCCAACACAAAAAGTACCAAGTCTGGCCGAATGTTGAATTACTTATGTGCAATGAACTCTATTCACAATGTATCTTTATGATCAAGATTTATCGTTGAAGGCATGGATTTCAATTTTAAGCATTTTACTATTTCACTTATTAGAAGCTTCAAAATCACCTTGGGTCAAAGTGAAGTTGAAAGCGCAATGTAAATACGAAGCAACTCCAACTTAGCCCTACTCGATTGAGGAATTTGCTCTCTAAAAAACTTTATGGAAGTGGTTACTATCCTACTCCAAAGAGGAGCGATATATTTTCGAGTGAAACCTTTAAAAGTGACATTAAAATGCTAAGGAACTGCATATTAGCTCCATGGTCAATCATAAACACCAGATCCCTTGCATCGTCTTGTAAAAAGGCGCCTATTGTATCCTGACAAAGAATTTCAAACCCTTCTTTCGGTGAAGATTTATAATGCTTACTTACTCATATTCTACGTTGGCCTTAAATTTTATTAGCTATATTTTTTACCTGACCAATCGTTGCTAACTCGAATTTCACTCGTCCTACTTGGATGGTGACCACTCATCTACTATCAAACGTAATAAGCATGCGATGAGATTTTAGTGTATTTAAAATATTCGTGTCATATTTTCTGATCACTCTCTCCTTGCAGAACTGTATTAATTTTTTCTTGATCCTTTAATCAAAGTGAAATGTTTATTACCTAAAATGATAATAAATTTGGTTTGAATAGAATTGATTTCTATATTAAAAGTAAATTTTTATTGTATATATCCTGTATTTGCAAACAGCTTGATAGAGAAGGTAATTTAAGACCAGATATTACTTGACTTATGTTATATAGGCGCAACTATTTATCTGAAACATGCACGATAACAAACATTAATTCTGCAAGCGAATTTATTGTAAAAGAAAGGGGATGCTGCAAAATTTATTAACTGTTTAACAAATTAATGATTCAATAAGTAACGCAGGGTATAGTAATAACTACACATATTTAATCTGAAGTTTATGTACAAAACCTATAAACCCGATAAAAGCGAATCATTTGGAAACTGCAATTAATTTTAAAACAAAAATAATGGACTTTTTGAAAGAAGTTCATAATTATTAGACATACCTAATACATGTATATTTGATAAAATAATAAAAGTTAATTAGGTGAGAATCTGCGGTAAGACTAAATCTCTCTTGACCTTTTCTTTGGTCACATTACAGACAATAGTTAAGCCAAGATGGACGGGCCGAAAACTTAGGCCCCGTTCGGCATAGAAACTTTAGGCACGTTCCATTTAGTTTAGTGCCAATTCAGCTCATCTTAGGCCCATGCAATTTTTGAGTTAGTAAGAGAAAAGTTACCTAAGAAACGTATGATAATATCAGCACACTAAAATTTAAACCACAATCTGAATTTTAGAAGATTATATAAAACTAATGTAAAATTTTTAAATGTAAATATTACTTTTCAAACACATTCCTTATAAATTGAATGGCATTCACTGTAATAGTCTTTAGTGATTTAAAAAATTTTTCATGATCCTATAAAAATTTTTTAAAGCACGTATAGCTCAAAAACTATTAATGATGTGCCAAATCTAAAGGCACCACATGATAGAAGAGAGTTTCTTGGGTGTTCCTAACACCCAACTATTACTAATTTTATATAATCCATAAAAATAGGTTATATAACTTAAATTATTAAAAAATAATATTTTTAAGCATTGAGTAATATTAATTGAAAAATTCTTGAAACATTTTTATTTATTTTCTACACATATTGCTAATTTGAGTAGCTCATTGACAAAATGACTCCATGCTTGTATATACCAAATTTAATTTCTTTTTTGCGCTTGGTGAATTACTTTACAGCGTATTAAAACAAACCGTAAAGCATTTAATTCCAACTTTGAATAAAATACAAATCTCCCGAACTCTCAGTCACTCCTCGGCGCTCTTCCAAACTCTTGCGAGCTCTGCAAGTTATAGGCCCATCAGACATCGCTGAACACATTGCTGTCCTTTTAAAGCCCAATAGAAATTGCTGGCAAGTCACTGGAACTCACAGAGTGCGAGAAAAAGAGAATTCCGCTGGTAGGCAAAAACGAGTCTCCGAAGATTTTCCGAATCAACATGCTGAATTTTCCTGACCCTTGGGATCCCAAAGACCAGTTTGCGCTCCTACAATGTCGCTCAGCACTGAAGAACGTAGGGTAGATCAAGAGCCTCGAGCTCGCAATAACTTGAATAGCGTGCAGAGTACCGTTTTAGTTGAAATAAACAACTGGCTAAAGCAAACAAAACTACACAATTGCAATGAAGCATTAAAAGATCTTCGCATCCTCTGTGACTGCCCTGCAAGTCACTATTTGCTCGACTTGCAACTACAGAGGAAATTCCAAGTGCTATAATTATTTGCCAATACTAGAGTGGGCCAACGCTGTTTGGTCAGCCTACAAAGCAGCAGGGCTTGAAGAAAGAATTCAGCGACTAGAAAAGAAACTTGATGAAGCAGAGGAATGCACAAGTAACAGAAGAGGTTGACACAATTCCAGCAACGCCGATGCACAGTCCAGAATTCCTGTCTGTCCCCACATCCTTAGCCCACCTTTACCACCTCCGCCATAACAGTGAAGGTTCTTATGCCTTCACTACACCCCAGAAACGAAGGATCCGTCTCCAAAGCCAACAGCCTTAACAGGTTCTAGGACGTCATTAGGCCTATTTTATCCAAAGTCCTTGAAAATTGTCGAAATACCAGCCCCCTCTATAATGTCATCTTCTAACCTTGTTTCTTAAGCTCTTCCTTATAATAGCAAACACCAATGTTGCATATAAGTCTTTATCGCTCTCTCTTCCTCTTGACCACTGTTATGTTAAAATAGTAAATTATAACACAAACGGAATTGCTTGCCAAAGCATGTTCACAAAAATCGTAGACTCAATAGCCCTACTAAACCCGACTATATATTTTTGCAAAAAACCAAAATTTTTTTCAGTTATAAATGCAAAATTTCCTAAATAAAAAAGGCTTTAGTTATTTTATAACTGAAAAAAACAACTGTAAGGAAAGGGAGACTAGTCAATTTATGCAACAATAACAGCCCTAAGCTGGGCTTAAAATTTCAATGCCCATCATCACAGATTCTTTATCAAAAATCCAGTAACCTAGTACTAATCAATTACTATATAGGCAAAGAGGACTACAAGTCTACAATAGAATTTGTAGCCTCTTCCTTAAATTCAATTGATTTTAAATCCCTACTAAGTGCAGGAAGCTCCAATTGCTTTTACTTATCCGAAGATGTTAAAAATTCGCAATCATTGTCCAACCTAAACCTTATTAGATACAATTAGGCCTACTTAAAGAATAATTTTCTTCGTAGGTTTAACCTAGTTGATACTCCTGTTTATGCTGTTTATGCTGATAACAATTATCACACTTATTCTAGCATCTACTTCTCTCGGATAGACTATTGTTTTCCTTCAGAAGACCATTGCCGAATCTAAAGTATTACCTATCAATTTTTCCGCTTATATACCACATCTTTCCAAACTGATATTCCAAAAGAGTCAGGTGTGTGGTGAGTTAACTCCAATTTACTCAATAATAACTATGACGACATATCAAATTGAATTTCTTTTTCAGTCTAATGTAATTAACATTCAAACTAAATGGACGATTATGAAGGGAAGGGTAAAAAACTATCTGCAAATAAAACAGAAAGCCATTGAAAGACATCGCTTTTGTAACGCTAAGTACTGTGAAAAGCAACTAAATTCTTTGACCAAGAACATGTAGAATTGTGAACAATTCAGGATATAGTATGAATCAGAATTGCGAAAAATTCAAGATCTTCAGGCCCAGGACAAACTTGAATATATCAAAAACATCGAGCATGAGGTCGATGAAGGCAGCACTAAGAACATCAAAAACTACATAAAAAAGTTAAATGATAAGCTAAATATCGAACGCGTTCAATTAAGCAACAACAATATTTCTGAGAATCAAGAGGATATTAACACTTTCACTGATTTTTACAAAAATCTATATAAAAAATCCGAGGCCAGCATTGAAAATGAGAGTTTAATTTATCCCAAAATTTCTATATATGATTACAATCTTCTGAATCAAAACATATCAATTGACGAAATTTATTATGCTGCTTTCTATAAGACCTTCTGCTCGATCCTAGCACCGCACTATTTACTATTAATTGAATCAATTTTAAAATCAGGCCAAATTTCTAATACTATTTCCAATGCATTAATTAGATTATTACCAAAAAGAGGAAAGATTTGGAACATCCAAAGTCCTGGCGACCTATCTCTCTATTAAATATGGATCTAAAAATATTATCACATAATCTTAATCGTAAATTTGGACCTTTAGGACAGAAATACATATATGCAACGCAAACGGGCTTTATAAATGCGAGAAACTCTTCATTAAACATTTCAACAATCCAATGCATTATTGACATGTAGATTAAATAAGATTGATATGTTAATACTTAATATTGATTTTAATAAAGCATTCGACTCAATTGATCACGAATATTTCTTTAATACATTAGAAATACTTGGACTAGCTAACATCATTTTAAATCTCATTCGCGCATTATACTCAGACAATAAATTTTACTTATTAATCAATGGTTTTCTGTCTCCAGCAGCACAGGTGCCCCTTGTAAGCATGCATACTATTTAATTTCGCAGTAGAACCCTTCCTGAACCAAATACGACATTCACATCAAATTCACGGTTTTATTTATGACAACATAGAAGTAGGCCTAGTCAGATTTGAAAATGACTACTACCAGTAATATTGATTTAATATTTCATTGCTATGGGATGCCATCGTATTCCATCATAGAAACAGTATAAAAAACTTAGGCTGAAAATTTAAATTCCAAATTATAACTTATTGTTGTTTTTAAGTGAATATATTAATTTTTGTACTAACAAAAATAGGAAATTTTAAGCAAATTTCTGTAATTATGTAGCCTGAAATTTTGAGGTCTATGTCGAATTTGTTCAAGTGAATTTATCTTATCACATCAAGTTGGAATAAAACTTATAAAATCTAAATAAGGTGATAATTTTTTACAGTGTATGTGCATTTGTGAAAATTTTCTTTGGAATTGGGCTATACAATGCTCTACCATTGACCTGAAAATAAGTTGCAGTCACAATTCCATGAACATATTTTTGGACTGTTTTAAGAAGACTTACATCAAATCTACAATGCATGGAGAAAGACTATACCATTTGTTATTCTTAATTGGGAAATCACTTAATATATTATATATTTATGTAGTAAATTTTATAATGTCATTAATATCAATTCAAATTAAAAAGACAGAAATTTTCTTAATAATCTTGAAAAATGATTTTTTATTGCTTTGCTTTGACTGCTACAAGTTGTTCTCATTGCTATACGGGTCTGGTTGTCTCTTCCATGCGAGTAAACATATATGAATAGAATATTGTTCTTTTTTAACTTTTATCTATAAAAACCCACATTTTTTTATATCATCTTTCAAACGCGGTTAAAAACGGGTTATAAAAATCCAATCCAGTTAATCCTATTATAGTTCTGGCTTCTTGACATGCGTAAGGAGTTGTGGTGGAGTAAAATTACCCCACCTACTTATTTTCCGTTTTATTGAGCCAATCAGTCCGTAATTTTGCATATGGTAAGCCTGAGCATCAACCTTTACAAAGAAGTTATGATTATTCAAATGTTGGGTACTATTTTTGATGACGTCATCACTTTTAAGAGTTAGGTATGGATTTTTTATAATTTAGGTACGCTCTTGTGACCAATATTATTTTTTCTGATCATGATCAAAGAAATATACCTTATAAACATATACCCACTCACTTACAAGCCATAATATTCAAAACAATTACCATTGGGGGATAAAATTTCATTCAAATTCATCCACAATTCATAAAAGTGCCATTTTTTGTAGTTATCAATATTTCATTCTAAATAAATGAATCATACTACAACTATGTGAAAACATACTGAAAATATAAACTCAAATACCCCTCATACATACGGTAAAAGTACCAGATATCACATTACGTATTACATAGTAAGATTCCTTTCCATGAAACGGCTAAATACTTTACCAACAGTGTGTGATGATTCCTTAGTATCTGTTTGAAAACGGGACCTCCAATGTATTTTGCTCCAATTACTGTGAAGGCCATTATTACTTGTGATTCTAATAGATTTACATGCATTTCACAAGAATTGTCCGTGTTTTTGTTACGTTTTCACACCAAAGCGTTGGAGTCACTTTGGAAGCATTATTTGGTATGATAACTATATTCAATAAATCTGAATTGTTGCGTAGGGTTACTAGACATGCAACTTTACAATCACAGAATCTACTTGTTAATACTAAACAAAATATCTGCTAACATCAACAGTTTTTTACAATTTTACGAACAAAACTGAGTTGTGACGTAATATTGTGACAGGAATTGCCTGCTGTTTTTTAAAAAATAATTATAGATGATGTACCTCAACATTGTTCTCACCATCTGGGAAAACTTGCATTGTCCTGTAAGATCTTATAACTATTTCACTGTTTCCTCGCTTGCAATATTAGTTTTGAAAATATACAATAGAAGATGACTCGACATCCATCCAACAAATTGTTCGCAATTTTTTTTTGAGAAAGGCATTGACCCAAAACAATGTGAAGATGCATAAAACTAAATTTGGTGTAAGCAAATTTTTTCATTATAATCGAATATGTACGAAATGGGGTAAGTTACTCCACCCCAGCCTAAATAGGGTTAAATCCTTACTAATCCTTTTGATTTACATTCAGAAAATTTTATGAAAAAAAGCCTGACAACATAAAATTCAACGAAAAAATGTTTGTCAAGTGCTTAAGAGAATGCTTGAAATGCGTACTACAAATATTAACACCTCTGGTATTCAAATATTTTCTAATACCAGTTATTTGTGTGCTTGAAAACTGTATGTGAAGAAAATTATCCCAACATTTTGAGCGATCGAAAATCAGCAGTCCAATTTTGAAAGACATTTCATGAAAAGAGTTTAATTAAAAATTATCTTTAAAGGAAGGGAGACATTTCTTTCATGCCGATTTAATAACAAAATTATTAATTTCTTCCACAATTGGATAAGCGATGGAGATATTATGATCTCCAAGCACATTCTCAAGCGGTTAGAGCTGGAATGTTGAATTCCAAATCGGATTTGAACTAAAATACATGTACTAAATTTAGTATTTCCTTGGTTTGAATCAGTGATGACCATATGTAAAATCTCTTAACAGATTGGTTAAAAAAACTATACAGATAAACTATAAATTCTGTTAACAGATCTGATTAACAGATTAGTTTATTATTGTTATAGTAAACCAATTTACTCGGCCACTAAGGCGGAACAAACTTATTAAAAAACATAATATTTCACGAAATCATCTCGTTTATAATGCCGTTCGTTCTAGAATTTTGGCATCATAAAACACATATTTTGCATTTTTTTCTGTTATTCAACAAAATTTATTAAAAAATCTTTTAACCGATCGGTAGAATAAATATATGCTAGTTTCTGTTAAATGAATCTGTTAAGTAGGCCCTGGTTAAAGTTAATAATATGCTCAACGATTACATTTTTGTTGAATAAAACGCAGCCCGAAATTGAAAAGGATTCTAAATTATAATATCAAAATGCTTTGCAAAAGATATTGGCAGAAATATACGAAAAATTTAGTGGATCACTCTTTGCTTTACCCTTATCCGATATTTGACTACAAATTGTAGTTATTTTAAAAATGCAAATCTTTACATTAAGGGAATAAGTGGTATGATTAATGTATTTCATGGGTATCATTGTAAAAAAGTTACTCAGTTACATGATATAAATGCCTATGCAGTAGTATAATCATACCACTCATCACTTGGAAATGATTAACAAATTTTGATTTGGAGTCCAATATCTGATAGAGGGTAAATATACATGCTTCTGTTAATATTTTTACACCAGGAAAAAGTTATGAAATTCTTGAATATCTTAACAAGTCTTAGAAAATAAATATAGTAAGAGTGATCAAAATTTTCAAACAATTTGAAACATTTGACATTATCACATTTGACTAATATACTAAATTGTTTTAGATTTCAATTTAGCATATTTCTGAGAAGAGCTCTTCATATTATATACACGTATGAGCCTTTAGCAAATCAAAAATGTGCTAAAAATAAAAATTTCAGAAACCCCATAATTGATTAACGGGTGCAGACTAATTAAAGAAATATGCTTTATGAATGTTTGGGGTTCATTTGCACCCTAACTCAATTATTTTTCTATTTAACTTACTTAACTTTGTTGCATTAAGAATCATACATGAAGGTGTTTTGTGTTTTCAATACAATATAAGCTTAAAGTGAAATGTTTACTAATCCATTCCCATTTCTTAAATGGCTAAGCAGAGAAATAGTAGGCGACTCTAAAGCCTTAAAATCTTTTTTTTTATTTAAAACAACTAATACCCAGGCTCAATACCTTATTGGTTTCATCTTCATTTGAAACGTATTCATGGTCACTACTGAATTATGCTTCATTTTGATAAAGAAGTCCGGTCAAAATACTCTTTTTTAGAATTTACTCTTTGATTCACTTCTTTATAACAACAGTAATATGAAATAAATGTTAACTTATATATAATTTTGAAAGTAATTATGGTATATTACTAGACAGAAATTGGTTTGTGTCTACCGAAACTGTCACAACTATAAATGTTCTCAAAAGTATTTGAATTTCAGAAAAACTTCAATTATTTCAAAGCTTACATTTGTCAATTAAAAGTTCTAGCTATTCAATGCTGTAATTGCAATATATTCACACTCCAAGCCGTCACTAGCAGTCTATTGATCTCAACAAATTTAAAATCCAGGCAATCGATTTTTGGAGAGTTTTTGTACAATAGTAACTAACATCGTTATTGTAATAATTTTAAAACATAAAAATTTATTTTCGACTATCTGTACAAATATGAAAACATAAATTGGTACTAACTATTTTTGTTAAAATATTAGGGGCAAGACAACTAATAAATCTAAGGAATGATGAATACTAGTGTTGCTGTGAGTATCAAATGAGTTTTTCCTCAGGCTTAAAAATTGATTATTTAAAAATATTCCTGTCGTAGTAGTTAGGAGAAAACACACTCGAAAACTCAGTAGGCTTGTTATTGATATCAGCAACAAAATGAGGATCACTCAGACGACGATTGTTAAAACTAAAAGGGCTGGTCATAGCATCCGCAGGATGAAGCGAATCCCAGGTCTGAGTACGGAGCTCCACCGGGTTTTGATTGAAGAGGTTTTCACTACTGTGTGCAGGTGTCAGCCATGGTGAGCCGGCAGACGCGTATCCCAGGTCAAGAAATGAGTTATCTTTGACCTGAAGTAATGGGGAACTGCAGGTGCTTGAAGGAGTCGGAATTGTTAGTGTCTTTCCTGTAGTCTGCCATTCTTTTGTTTTCTTCCAATCGTTCTCTCTTGCTTTGTATCGATGCGAACGTCGTATAATGAATTCTTCGATACTGATGTCTGGACGGGTTTTCCCTAAGGATAAACCGCTTCTTGCTCCATCAAGTGTTTCAAATTCTACCACTAAAATACATTATTAATAGTATAAAGTATATTACATTTATAATTTATAACATGAGCCGTAGGCAAGGGTGGAGCCGGGCTTGGGACGAAATATTGGAAAAAAATTGGCCAAAATTTCAAGAATAAGTTACTGTTACACAACTGCACAAAAATCAACCCAAATGCAGAGAATTAGGTATAACAAACAATAGCAAAAGTATTCGGAAATAAATGTAAAATTACCTAAAAATTTAATTAGACTGGCCAAATTTATATTTCAGTTGATTTAAGCTCACTTCCTTTTTTCTATTTATGCACAATATAAGAATTACTTTATGTAACAGTAATGTAGATGCGCTGTGGAACAGTCGTCATGTGACTGAACATCCTTGGTAATAGCTTAGAGTATACATTTTGCATTTACAGGCCTGCGGCTGCGTACAATTTTGGGTTAGTAATTTTTTAATACAAATAGAAGAAATGCTAATCGATGTGTGTTTAGCAAATAAAAGTTCGTCGTTGCGTTAATTGAACATAAAGTTTAAAGCTATCTTGCGAAAAAATCTAATCGCAAGTAGAGCAATTAAATGTTCAAACTCATTAAAAAAATATACCATATAACTGTTAATGACATAGTATTGTATTTCTCAAAATTCGAGCTGTAACGATTATAATTAACATTCAAATTTTAAGGAAGCCTGTAGATTGGTCGTAGTTAAAGTTGCGTCACTATGGTCAATTATACTCTAGAGCCAAATTCATTACATACTTTAAACGCTTGGTCATAGGGTACTATTTCTAAAATTTCACACAATTTCAATACATAAAATAAGCAGGAATCCAGACTAATCTTCAAATGACAGAATTGATTTTGAGTATAAGATTTTTAGAATTATAGTTTCTAAGTCATTGCAATAGAAATGTGCAGCCGAAATTGTCATGTAAGGCTGTGGATAGAGGAGTAACTCACGTAGAGCAATACGTGCTTGTAATACTAAGCCTAAATTAGTATGTACCAGAGATGGATGTGGGGCGAAAATTTAGGCCCTGTGGTGCACTGCCCTTCTCAGTTAATGTGCATCTCTGGTCTGGACTACATATTCATTTTTGTAATTGTGAGAAAAAGGTCTCTTAAGTATTTTAATGTTGATTAAAACACTAGTTAATGTCATTTACAAACATGACAGGTGTTAATGTCTGGGGGCTGTTTTGAGTCAGTATAACACTAAAAAATCAATTATTATGAAAAAATTATATATTTCGATGCACAATAAACTGAATTTCATATATTGGTTTTTATAATACCACATAACGTCATTGAACCATTATTTTCTGAAAAATACTGTGCTGATATCGACTCTTAAATCTGTAGGATGGAATTTTCACTATATAACTCAACTTCTTCTGTACTCTAGTATAATAGACAGGTTTTCGTAAAATGATATCTGAGACACTATTATCATCCTATGGTATGTGTTTTTATCGGGTTCCTGCATTTCTCAATACATTTCTTGTGTAATGATGTCGATTTTCCACAATAATTATTCCGTTCTACAGCTTTTATATAAAATAGATATGATTTTCAAAGAGGCAATTAAAATATTTTACTGTGGAACTACATACCCTATCAACAATGCATATTTTTATAAAAATGAAATTAATTGTTAAGTTGTGTGGAAAGAAATTGACAGCCCAGAGCTTTTTTAAATTAAAATCATGCATACATCATTTCTATATGCGAGCAAATCTGGGGCACAAGGCGAAAACCTTCTTCAAATAATTGAAATTCAATGTAAGATATTTACTGCAGCGATCATTAGGATGACGTTAGATTCTTTATGAATCACGTGACTTATGCTAGGCATGTATCCTTCACTATTTTTACAACTTGTACTTTTTTATAGAAACTGATGAAATCGAAAAAAATCCAAATAGCAATCAAAAAAGAAATTAGTAATAAGATTCAAATAAGTTCATTTTCTCAGTACTAAGTTGGTCACAATTGTTCGAAAATTGGTAGAAAAATGAAGAGGATCATTTTAGTCAGTGATGGATGTGCCGCTAAGTGTCGTTCATGGTATAGTTTTCCTTGTTGACTGCTATTTTGTCAGAGAAACATATTGAGTGGTACTGCAACAAAGCCCATCATGGCAAAAATTCGTAAGAAATGCATAGATTGCACTTTAAAAATATGATAGGTCGAAAGGTTATGGCTGACATTTTTCTTTTAATCAGCTCTACAAGCACATCAAGGAGCCAGATCTTACAGCAGTGGTCACACATCTACCCAAACACACTAAAAACACCCAAAATCATTAGAAATTATTGAGAATAGTTTCAAAGGTTCATTTTTACGTGGCATTTTTCCGTTCTACAGAAAAGTTGCAATTATTTGATAGCCTATTCTGAAGAAAAAAATTGCTAATTTGGTTTTAAGTGATGAATGATCACTCGGAGAATAATTGAAATTTAAACTCTGGGGCTTAGCTTTTTATAAAATCGGCATTTTGAATAGAAATCAAGGAAAAAAGCAATTTATAAAAACGCTGTAATTTGTCCATTATTTGCTAAGGGATGTCAAATTTCACAAGGTATAAGTGGTCAGAAATAGTGTGGTAGGTGTTTTTAATGAATGTGTGAAAAAAAATTTTATTTAACGAAATTTAATGAAAAACTATAGCATTGAGAACTATCAATTTGCGTCTTACAGATTTTTGGTAGCTCAAAACAGCACCTCTTACGAAGATCTCGATCAAACTTTGTAGTTTTTAATGAAAAACGCAGCTTCATTTTCTGACCAGAATTATATTGTACTTGTACATTTAACTAAAAATTTTTCGATTGATGCATATACTTTAAATACAGTATTGAATTTGTTTTAAGAAATATAATTTGATAACATAACGCAATAATTTCGATTTATCAACATCATTGGATTTTCAAGATTATGATTTGTATCTTAAATATGTATGACATTTAAAATCAATGAGCAAATTCCAATATTGATTTTGGTTTGTGAAAAATTTGCCAATGCATACCTATTGGTATGGTCAACCAAGACCTACTGTTTTAATAGGTTCTGGGTCAACTAAGCTTTTCATAAGATTTCTGAATCTTTTTAAGATTGGAATATTTCCTGAAAAGCAAAAATATATGATTTAACAATTAAGCTTTGTGTATTCGCTTGATCAATAATTGCAGTATTTCACAGAATTCTTTGAGTTATGGACGCAACAACGAATGCAATATCTTATATGAAAAAACGAAATGCTTTTAAGGCCATTGTTTGTTTTTATAGAATATTTAAATACTCGGGGAATTACGGTATTAATCAAAGCATACTGCTCTATCCACATCAGTGAATTGAAATTGCTAGCTTAATAGACAATCCATGAATTTTTTAAAAATTCATTAAGATTAAGCTTTTACCAGTTATACTTTAATTAGGAAAGCATTGCAATTGAACAGGTTTATATTTCTCCGTTTGCATGATAATAAAGTTTCACAATTTTCATTCGATTGATCAAATACTTTCTGACTTTATAAATGGGTCTTTTGGACTGCAGGTTAAAATTTTCCTGGAATTTTAATAAATTGCTGAATTATAACAATGTTCTGTTGTTGTTTTTACGAAAACAATACTGAAATTTTTTTGAAATGACTTTTAGCCTTGTCACAACTAGAAGATATATAATTTAGTTTTTTTGAGGTCAGTAGGCCTACGTTTGTGGGGATAATGAACAGAGTGAATAAATTAGGATGCCACCGTGCTAATTGAGGAGAATCAGGGCATAAAAAAGGAAAAATGTAACAGCTAATAACATTCTTCCTCATGGAATGACATTTAAACAGCAAGTGAACATATCCTCTAAAAACTTGCATAACTAACATTTGATAGATTTGATTGCATTTTGGTTGCAATTTTACGGTACATTTTAATAATTGTGCACATCCTATTATGAGAACTACACGGTATCGCACAGAGATGGACATGGGTCGAAAATTTAAGCCCCAAAACGTCCGCCCGTGCCCATTTATATCAATGCGAATTTCTCCCATTTTAAGCAAAAAATATCCTTAATTTTTCGGTTTTTTAGACCAAAGTTGGGCATGTTAGAAACTTATAAAATCTACACAATGAAATTGAAAAACTCAAATAAGGTTTTGGAAGGGTATATCATAATAATGTAAATTTTATTTTTTACCACATTGCTTATAAATTTTACAACATTCACAATATTTGCTTAAAAGTCCATTAATTTGAAAAATCGGTGGAATTTTTTTGACTTCTCAGGCCTTGCACCCGTCCTCCCCTTCACTAACCCTGCTCTGACGTGACTTGACCTGACCTGCCCTGCCCTGATCAGGTCCATTTCTGGACCTACGCATAATCTTTATCATTTGAAGCTCAACACAATGTTGTATACAATAAGCAAAATCTGACGGTGGATATTGATAGCTAATCTAAGCTTTCCAGAAAACCTGATTTAAGTCACTAACTGGATGAAATTTTGCTCTTGTAGTAGAAACATATTTAGAAAATAATAAGGGAAATGTGACCCTGAATGCATAGGAAAATAGCAAAAGATATACATCGAAAAATATGGTTTTCTACGTATGAGAATATTGCGTTTTACTCGAAAACAATACTGTAATGCTAAGCAGAACAGTTTGCAATGATAACTATTTTAAAAATTTTTGTGCATTTTAGTTCATTAGCATAGAAATTCAGTTGTAAGTTTCAAATCACATGAAATAAAAATTGAAAGAATATATCATCACTGTATTTAAGAAATCAATACAGACATAAAAATGGTTAAAGTAGAATGATTTTTATTGCTCTATTTGATGCCAAACACCAGACATTATTGCTATAAACAAAAGGCCAATGCGATAAATTATGCTCGTAATTTTACATGGACATAGGTCTCCAAAACAACATTAATAGCTAGAAAAGAATTTGTGATGTGCTAAAAAATGTATTTCTGAAATCAGCTTTAATAGACAATTAAATTATATGTATTCAGACAAATTAATTACACTTTATCTTCGCAATGCATTGTCAATATATATGTATTAGTCATTTTAGACTAAAAATTTCTTAAGTATTGGACAGTTTGATCTCATTGTGCTACAAAGCACTTGCAGTGCCTATGTGGCAAGCCGATTTATGCAATATGAACAATGTGTATGAGAACTTTTATTTCCAAAATTGATTTTATGTTTAGTTAGCATATCATTTATTAGGCCTTCAGCTCAGAATTTGACTTTAGGGTGTCGTTTGACTTCAACAGTTTAGTTTTTGCAATTTTATAATTTACACATACCAAGGTTTAACATAATGCAAATTACTAATGCAGCACTACTGCTTCTGGATCATGCTGTTTGTATTTAAGGCACTTGCTTTGCTGGTGCCGGAAATACTACGCTTGAAAGATCTAGGTTTAGCTAGAATATTCTCCTCTCCTTAAAATGAAACCATTTTTACAAATACAGCAAACGTGAAACGAGTCAGCGTGATAAGAATCAAACATCAATAATCCCAAAATGTTAACTGATTTGTCTCTTGAGATTATATTTACAGTATGTTATGGTTAGCTTGTCAAAACTATTGATGTTTTCTCTTTCTAGTTATATTGAGGAACATGAGCGTTTGTATAGTCTTAAGAAAATGTAGTTTTAGTAAACGAAATTTTAGAATAATAGGGGGTGAAACACAGTTTGTCTATGCATACGTAATTGTCACAGGATCAACAAACCTGATGGCTACTTTCATAAATGATCATCCATAAACTAGTTTATTGAAGTAATTTAGAATGTAAGCTTATAAAATTTCAAAGTATTTTTGTTAAAGCATCACCATTCAATAATTAATTTAACGTGAACGCAAATAATTGCATGTATTTCTATGCTTTCGCCAATTTCATAATAATCCCTCTCAGCGACATAGTACATTCATATATACATATATATTTGATAGTAAAAAATAAAATTTTGAGAAATTCCATTTCCGCAAAATATTATTCTAGGTATTTTTTGTACAAATAGCTTTTAAGCAGAACACTTTAAAAAGACTGTTGTAAATAGCAGTGTTAAAAGCTCTTAGAAACTAAATGCATGGAATTTTTGTTTTCTGTTTACAACATTATGTGACTCAGCTAGGTTGTTGTTAATAAGATTTTGGAATGAATTAACCAATTAGAAGTTAGTAAATCGCATTGTAAATTGGGGATATAGTAACGCTTTGAGATAAAATTATGAGTGAATTCAGTCAAGGACACTTTTATCATCATTTTAAGCTATTAACACAAATTAAAAAACAAAACAGCGCGGGAATTTTTATAATTTGTGACTAATCCTTCATCTTAAAAAGCTAAGAAGAATTAAAAATGTGTCTTAAAAAGTATTTATTCTAGATAAAGTATTTATTTGTTGAGTGGGAATTAAAAAGTCTAATTAGAAAATTCAATTAAAATCGATGGGCCAAGGATTTTCTTCTCTAAATTTTTTGGTTCTAGACTCAATGAATATTCTCTGTAATGTTTTTATTATTATGATTATAACACAAATATTTTTCACTTTCAATGTTGCCAAATTCTGAATGTAAATTTTGCAACTACTTATATATGTATATTACATACATTTGAAGTATAATACTAACATGCAACCAGCATAAATACTTGAAAACTATTGAAAATATCCCAAGACGAATTAGATGTTATTGACTTCTTGACGATTAAGTGCACAGTATTATTTACAACCATCCTCTCACCAGTTTGAAGAATTAATAAAGGTATTGATTATATCAAAATGTATGATTTTTCCTTTAGGCTCTCGATTTTTTCGTTCTTATGTCAATTCTACAGCTACGTTCTAATTGGTAATAGATTGACGTGAAAATAGTTGTTAGTGCAGACAAAATCTATTGCTAGAGAGTCGAAAAAGGGAATTTAGTTTGTGATAGAGACATTTTGTATTTTAATAAAAATTCATTATGTTATTCTATATTTCAGTTCTAATGAAAATATAATCTTTGATGATGAAACGTATATGCTTTCAGCTAAATTTAACAAAAAGACAACAATATTTGGCTTGTAACTGTATACATATATATATATATATATATATATATATACGTTGTTAAAGGTTTTAGACAAATATTGAATTCAAGATGTTTAAGAACGTTGCTTATCATTTTGATCTTCTTAGGATTTGAAAATAAACTCCCATTTTCAAGTTGAAATCAATTTACTGACAATTTTGGGCAATTGTGAAAAATGGTGACATACATTGAATTTGTTTCAATCTATTCTTGGTGGTCATATTCAATTCATTGAAAACTGAATAACTGTGAAAACTTGACAATGGGATTATGTAGAAACATATTTTTTATATTTTATGTTATATTAGCTTCTATAGAATAACAAGGAAATGCAACTATCATAAATACAGAAATTCAACCTACTTCAAAGCTTTGTACAAATACAAAGCTTTATGGGCAAACTAACAATCAGAAGAGGAAGTACTATATGATTTTACTTACTAACACATTATTTTCACTTACCGGAAATGACGTTTTTGGAGTTAGAATTCGAATCGGAAAAATGCGATTTGATTTCGCTAGGTAATGGCTTTCCTGGTCGATAGAGGCGTAAAGAAGCAATTTCCCCACAAGGTGAGAGAAGCTTGCTAATATCAGCGATCGTTGTGTACGTCTGCGATAAGCAGACTACCGTGCGAGAAGGAGCAGTCTCATCGAAGTCTGGAATCGGTTCCAACCTCTTAACCTAAATTCAAAGCATGTAAACCTTACTTGTTTGGCAAACATAAATCAAAACATCAACTAACTACAGTTAACAGTTCAAAATTTTAGATGAAAATGGAAATGCAGTAATTTCATTTAAAATGGAAAAGTTAATGGCTTGGAGTTATGTAAAACAAAAAAAAACTCGAAGCATGCAACAAAAAGCTGAATATCTCTGTTAGGCTTCGGCGGTATTTATTTTTCAAAGCACCCTACCGATACCGCCAGTATAGTTTTTTAGAAAAACGGTATTTTTACAGTTAAGGCTACCAACACTGACGTGGAGAGGCTCCAATCGACAGTAGTGAAAACGCTGACTGACCAACGTGAAAGACTTTTACCTGATCACAAAACTTATTTGGTGTTTCTAAAGAATAATCAAAATTTTTTTAATTTTCAATAGTTTTCCCTGACCCTGTTTTTTAACGAAAAGTAGCTTCAGCAAACTTCACTGAAATACCGCATACCGTGCCGTTACCGACGGTATTCAGTTCATACCGTACCGTCTGTAGAAATCGCATACCGCCGAAGCCCACAATCTGTGTGTAACATTTATACATTTAAATTGGCATTTTTTCTTTAAATGCTATAATTTCATAAAACTATTCAGAATTATTTAAAATGAAATTCATAAAAATGTTTGCTTGGATTTTGAAGAATTAATGTTATAAGCATACTATGAAAGAACAAATATAAGTAACATTTTTCATTATTGTATGCGGAAAGGAGATCCAAATCAGTCGGAAATGTTAATGGTGTCTTCGTGAGGCTAAGTTATATCAGGGCTTTTTTAGTAAGCCCTGATCCTATCTTGTGATCTTTTAATAACCCTTCGTCCATTACTATGTGGAGAACTTCCAAACAAACAGAGAACAATTTAACTCCTTGGCCGAATAAAAACTTTAAATTTGCTGCATATATTATTTATATATCTTGATTTTGCAACTGGAATAATTGTAAGATTTTAATGATTTTAGGGATAAATTTAAAATTTAAATTTCATAGTTTCAGCACTACTTATCTTTTCGCCTGTGAAATAATGCAACACAAACCTTTAAGTTATCATTGATTATACGTTCTCTAACAATTCTATTAAAACAAAAGCCAATTTTCTTATAAGATCTAAGCACATGGTCGCAAGAAAAAATACATTAAAATGTAATAAACAGATGTATAATTAATGTAAAGGAAATTTTGCTAAACTTCAGTGGAGCATCTCAAGAAAAACATCCAATCTAGAAAGTAAACATGGCCAACTTAATAAGGCCAAATTATCTGCAGCATAATACTGAAATAAGATTCGAGGTTTTTCAAAATTGTAGACAAGCAATTCTCAATGGAAGTGATGTTTGGAAAAGCACCAAAAAATTTCTAAAATTTTTTGTTGCGATAAAGTTTAATATGTTCCATAGTTTCGGTTCTTCGTTCACTAATATGTTGAAGAAGTAAATAATTTATTATTTTATGAAAAATAGTAAATAAAAAGTGATTATGAACTCAATTATTTGTAACTAAGGGTAAACCTATGCATACTGCAAAATTAAGAATGCTTCTTAGCGAAGTAAGGAGTAAGCCATAAACTGTTGATAACTCCCTGGTTGCTGCGGATGACCTGGTCTAAGTCACTGAGCAAGAATTTCAATTTGGAGCTACCTTAAGTGTTTGAGGTTTACTGAATATATGAAACCTTTACAAACTGACTGAATCTCAGCAAAATTAACCTTAGAACTTCAAATTATGCAACTAATAAAATTAAATGTGAGGAATGTTCTATGATGCTTGAAATTACAAAGTCTTTTGCTAAATTATTTTCAGAGTATAGTACTAAATGTTTGACTATTTGATTATTGGACTATTTGTATTTGACAAAATTTTATACACTTACTGATGTTTGGACAAACAGATTTGAGTAGTTTTTGTTATATTTCATTTACAAGAAATGCTAAAATATGGAAATTAGAATTTGAAACTGCTCAAAATAGAATTCTCTTTAGTAAAATTTAATTAAATATTCGAACACAAATAATAATGTAATTTCTTTGAGGTGACGTTTTTAGTTTTATTAATTACAGGATGATAATTTATCACGTAAAATAGCCATTCGGTCATGGAAATTGAATTAGATGTGATCCATGTCGACAGTGTTTCCATTTAAAAGATTGTGATTCCCCCAAAATATGATGCGGACGAAAATACATGAGGAAAAAAATATCCTTGCAGTTTATCATCACTTCTCTCTGTATATATAATTACGTTTTAAAAAATAATCTGCATTCTCTGCATTGGAAAGACGTCCCTGTCGCTCTAACGATTGCTGCCTCAATGCCAGGTTAAATTGATGGAACTATAAATTAACCTGAGGCAAATCTAGACTGTTCACAAAATATGTGGGAAAAATCAAACGTCATTGTAAATTTTTATAATGATTAAGAATAAAGACATTTATAAATTATAATTCATTGCTAACTGCATGGATCTGCTAAACACCTTTTCTCTATCCATTCACTCGGGTTTCCAGATTCGTCGAAGTTCTAGTTTTAATGTTAAGAACATCTTAGGAATCATACTGAGGCTTTGTTTTACTGTATAGATGTAATCTAGGGTTGTAAATGATTGAAGATATGTTGATCAACCCTAACCCAACATAACACAATATTCAACTAATGAATTTTTACCCGATCCCATATATATATATATATATATATATATATACATACAATACTGGCCAAAAGTTTAGGAACACTTTCCAAATTTAGAATTTTTTGCATTTTACACTAGAAAACGCAATGTAGAAACGATGTGATAACACCATGTAGAAAGTAAATAGTTAATTCAGAAAAACTCACTAATATTTTGTATGTCCGCCATTATTTGCCAAACACACAGCAATGCGATTTGACATTGGCTCGACCAGCTTTCTACAATAATCATCAGTAATCTCTGTGCACCATACCACTTTAATTTGCTCCTTCAGATCGTCGATTGATGTTGATTGGCGCTTCCTAAGACAGTTTCGATGTGATGCCAGCAATTTTTTATGATGTTGAGGTCTGCGGAGCTTCCTGGCTAGTTCTCAAGCAGCCTAAAATCTTGTGATGCAGTCCCCTGCTTCACAACTTTAGCGCTGTGGCAAGGAGCACCATCTTGTTGTAGTACAGATGTTCCGCGAAGCTGCATAAACATGGGAACTNCATATATATATATATATATATATATATATATATATGGGTAAGCCTTTCATTCAACATTATGTGTAATTTAAGTAAGATTTTGTTCAAAAACATAAATTATTAGTAAAATATTGAAAAAATCAACATATAGTGCTTGTGAATTGGGTTCGAAATTTTATTGCAAATTTTAAAACTAATTAGTAGCAGAAAGAAAATTTCAATCTCAGGTACGGATAAAGCATTTCGGATGCGGGTATGTGAGGGTCAGAAACCATTTTGTCGGACAGATGAAGCACATCATCGTCTTAGTTTAATGAGAACAATGTACGCTTGCAATCAACAAAAAATTTCTTAACAGATTTACAAAACCCTAATAATATTCACAAAAATACAAAGATATACTTTATGAAGAAAGAAAGCAGAATTAAAAGGAAGATTTTTTATCACCTATGGAAGGTATTTGAAAGTATATATAAAGTAAAAAATGTGCTATAAAACATACTATCATTTTATTTTTGTAAAAAGTGCCATCATGTTATTATGATTTGCATTATGCAATTAAGTCCTACCAAAATAGTAAAATACAAAAATAATTAACATCCTGAAAAATTTCAAAGATTCAAATGTTTGAATTTTTAAATTGTTTCTTAAATCTGTTAATGTTCTTTCACCCTAATACTTTTAAATGGCTCCCGCCCCGTCTAAGAGTGACTCGGAACGCAATATATATATATATATATATATATATATATATATATATATATATAAAAGTTTTAAAGGAAACACAAATAAAATGTACTAAAAAAGAAAATTAGAAAAATAGTACTAAAACGGAAATTTCTTTATACGTATATCTAAAAATGACACAAACAGCCGTGCATGTATTTGCATAGTGTCCTTCAACACCCCAATTAAGTCCGCGCTAGTTTGAAATATTGACCCAAATCATTTATATGTTTCTATGCCTTTGGTTTAGGAGTGTATGCTAAAAGCCTTTAATTGTAAACGAATGTGTGGGTAGACTTCATTAATGTAACAAAATTTAGTCATTGTTTTGCTGGTAATTGTTTGTTTTGCTTTATTCATAGAAAACCTAGTTGGGTAAAATTTATTCGAAGCTGAAAGCCCTGATATATGTAAAGAATTTCATGGTCAGTGCTTTAAAAGAGCAGAATTATTAAAATAAAAAAATCTATTGTGAAAAAAACTGACGGTTTTAAACGTTGTATAAATCGCTAAATGACTAGTTGCCTTTCACGCGGACAAAAAACACCCTAGGACTATGGCAAAAAAATCTCGCTCAAGTCAATCACTGCGAATGAGTCGTTGGAAATGTTAGAGATTAGTAATTTATTAATAAAAAAACTTTCAAGAATTTTTAATATCCTTTAATATCTAATGCTACGAATCATCACATGAATGTCACCGGTTATTACGTCTTGTCTGGAATATGGATATAAAAAAACAAAACTTAATATGACATAAATCCAAGTAATACTTTAATTTAACTTTTATTTCTAATATGCATGGCAAGTCTGTCCTGTCTGGAAATAAATTAGCGGAGGAATTAGAAAATCAATTCCCAATAGATAAAGGGTGATTTTCCTTTGCCTAAATTAAAAAACATCATTTCACAATTATCAGAAATGTATTGTATTTTTGTTAAACAAACCACAAACCACCTCTCTTTTACAGTTTTTCCGAACAAAATCATTTATTTCTTATAAGAAATGGCGATAAATTTTTAAGCTATTCATTTGAAATTAGAAAATGATCAGGGTGATTCTTGCTTTGTAAAATATAATCGAATGTATACACTCCAATTATAAGATATTTCTGCAAACATCTAGGTTCAGTTCATCAAAAAGTAATGTACGCATTAAGAATAGAAGAAAAGCAGTTTATGAAAATTTTGGTTTCGTTTCACTCACTAATGAATTTGATAACGAAAAATCGTAGTAAACAACTGAGTCAGTAAGGGGATGAAATATATTGCGTTTCACTATAGATTTACTATAATGGATGCAAGTCGCAGTTTAAATTGAAATTCTCCCGCTTTAGAGCACTTCTCAAGAGTAAAAATACTTCTGCACTACTTTCTTCAATGCATTTAACTATTACAAAAAATTGGGAAAATGTGAAATTGCACTTATTTCATTTGCTTGCAAAATGCAACATTGTTATAACGCCGCGTCGCACTTGAATCTTTAAGTGTAATCGTAGGACGCTAACATCAATAAAAATTTGAAAAATCCATTAATGCCATCAACGAAGCCGCAAGGGGGAGGGGACAAAGGGTCCACCCACTCACAAAGACGATGATTGCCCCCCCCCAATTTCTTTATTGTATATTCTGCATTGTATTTTCATCGTGATTTATTATTGTGCCTTGCAATCATTTGTTTTAGTTTGTTATGAATTGCACTATTTAATTACATCTAATCATGTAAGTCATATATTATTAGTTTCGATTAAGTACAGTAGAAATTTTCAAGTTTATGATTCAAATTAGAGATAACTAGACAAATTGTTTGGTAAAAGATAGCTTAGTTACAGAAAGCGAAAAAAACTATTGAATATTCAGAAATTCAATTATTAGAGTTCATACTATAGATATTGATCGTTAAAATTGGAATAGGTCGCAATGCGAAGCCATTGTTTTACACAATTTGCTATTGATTTTTTGATAGATTTTAGATTAGGAATGTCGTTTAGCCATTCAAGTAAATCAAAGCCCTCTCTCTAGAAACTGCATTTCACAAGGCACACCTAAGTCATCAACCATAAAATTCTATCTGCCTTTTTTAAGTATTGCACGTCTTCATAGACCTCCTACGAATCATATTTATATTCAATTCGATCTCAAAAATGCTTTGTATCACCTCGATCTCTTTGATTTATCCACAGCTAACCAGACTATCTCAGCTACAACACAGGTCGTATACAATTGATTAAATGACTTGCAGAAATTCCTCTACGGTCATTATCTTTGAAACAACGCCACTTTAAGTTTAGTTGGCTTTTATTAGGCATCTTTAATATAATGTGGCCTCTGGGAAATCCTACAAAGAATAGTCACATATCTTGTACTCAATTCTCTATGCTATTGTCACAATTCTATTTTTGGTACTCCGACACTTCACAATTTTCTTTGGGTATTATAACATCATCTCATGATGAATATTCATTTCGAGCTCCAACACATTTACACATATTTTATCAAAGAAACTATGACCATTTTCATACCAATTTTCTGCGCCAAGCCTGAATCAACCATTGGATCTAATAACTAGCCTGCGCGCTGGTAAAGTATGTGGACTACCTTTTCTTATCTCCATTACCCTCACTTATCTCGTACGAAGGAAATCCCTCTCCATACTTTGGATACCTACAGAATGCAATCCAGCCGATCATCCTTCCAGAACTCCTTCATTACTCGATCCGCCAATCACTTTTTACTTACACAATTTAAATACTATCAATTTTAATGGAACTTGCAGCATTAGTAGAATTTACATTTCTTTCAATTCAGTGCAATTTTACATTTATTATTCGATGCAATTTAAATTCCGCCATTTCGTAAATACTCTTCGTTTGATTTTTGTATTAGCCGAGTGAAAAGAAAAATAAAATTTTCCTTTAAAAAATAAAATCAAGGAATTGAATCTTGTTGAAATAAAGTTGTGTCATGAATCAGTATTAATGTCAGATATTCCTCCTCACGCAGGAACAAGTAGAAGTAAGTAATTATTCTCTCAGCATGACTAAGGAAAGTGAGAACATAATTACCACAATAGTTGAACAAGCTCTCACACTATTACAGACTGTGGATATATGGCTGTTTTCAGTTTATATTTTAAGTCCAAGGTAAGAGATTAACTTTTTGTATGACTGTAAGCTTGTAATGCTGATTGGTAACTGAATATTACCTTTGCAGTGCATTACAGTCTCCAAAATTTTGGGATTATGACTTTGGCTTCTACCAAGCTGTTTTTATTTTCATGAGTTTTCAATTGCTACTTAGTGGCATTTCAAAATTCCTTGCTAAGTATTTATTGTATAGTACTTGTGGAAAGAATGTAAAATTGTGGTTTGTAGCTAACGTCTATGCTAGTGCTGTAATGAAAAGGTTTCAAATGCAAGTTCATACTTTGGATTAATTGGTTCAATATTCCTGTGCACAGTGTATGAGACTACATGCATTCCTCTGTATCTGCGAGTGTTTTTTGTGCTTTTGTGCATCTATATTGAAATCCCTGGTATCAAAAATGCTTCATCCATACAAAGGATACATTTATGCTTGCTGAAGACTACCCAGGCAACAATTTTGGTTGCTTTTATGTTGTTTATAGTTGTTTCATACTTTTGGTTGTTGCAGCAACCACTAACATCATAATAACAACTTACGTAATAAATAATCAGTGAGCAAATGCTCGGAAGTAAAACTCACATTGTTATTCTTATTACGAGATCCTTTTAATATAAAAAAAGAATTTGTGAAACCTTTTTGAAATTTTAAATTTGTGAAAATTACAATATACCAAATAAGTGAATTTTCAAAATAATTTATTCATGAATATTTGGACACCTTGAAATTGACTGTTAAATAAAAAAAGTTATATTTAAGCAGAAGATATTTTTCACGATTTAAGAAAGTACTATTTTAAAATTGTACTTAATTTTAGATTTTTAAATTTTTGTTAAATTGACAGATTTTTATGCTTATTGTTATCATTTATATACAAGACATTCATTTAAAAAATGTTTGCATTGAATATTTTTAACCGTATCTGAAAGATAATTGTTTGCACTTGATTGGGCTTGTGTTTGCTTAAACAGCAATGCTTGAACTGTTTAGCAATATAAAATGTTATTTTGCACATAAAAGTAATGCTAAAACAATCATGTAACAACATAAAACAACATTGTTAAGACCTTAAAAAATTGCTTTTTATTCATAAAAACAACCAAAAAGCAACCTAATGTGATGTTGTTAAAACAATGTTGTTATGACCAATGAAATGGTTCCNCATAAAAGTAATGCTAAAACAATCATGTAACAACATAAAACAACATTGTTAAGACCTTAAAAAATTGCTTTTTTATTCATAAAAAACAACCAAAAAGCAACCTAATGTGATGTTGTTAAAACAATGTTGTTATGACCAATGAAATGGTTCCATTTTGACGTTAAAACAACATTGTTTTTGATACATAAAACAACCACATAACAACGCAGAGCAACGTTGTTTAGCCTTTAAATTGATATATGGGTAGAAATAACCCACAAAAAATTATTTATACAATATTCCATACTTTTTGGTACGCGACATGGGCTGCAGTCACAAGATAGGAAGAATATAGCATTAAAGTTAATTTCAATAATTTAAAGAAAAATTTATACAATCTAAAATTTGAATGAATCTGGATTAGTGAAAATTATTTGCATTGATGAGCTACTTGATAAAAGTATTTTGATGACCTAATAGTTTTTATCAATTTGCATTATTCGTTTTCGATATAATGCAATTTATATAATCAAATCAATAAATTTTGTATCTATAATTTACTAATTTGTTTAAAAATAATAAATAGAAATTGACAAATTCTCAAATCTACTTAAATCTTAATATTCAGTAATAATTTCAGTATCTATAATTCAGTGAGGGCAACGTCGTTAGAATTATTGCCGATCAATAAAACTTGTTCTTACCTAATTTTAGACCGTACATGTATGACTTAAATATAATAATGTATGTGGTTATTATCTAGATGTATGTTCAATCTGAAACAAAACTTCAAAAAATAATGATTTGATCTTTAACATAAACAACCTATAGGAATTTTGAAAATTTTAATTGTTTTCGAAAAGTTTTTGAAAAACTTATAGCTCAATAACTAATAAGGATATCCAAAAAAACAAAGCACCACAAGAGGAGGTAAAGTTCGTTGTTGATGTCATGGGTCTTGAACCTGAGCATTGGGTATGAAGTCAAAGGAAATTAGTGAATCTTTTCAAGTACTTCATGAGCAGAACACACATAATTACAAGTTCTCAACATTACATTCAAGCTCATCCATCAATAGATGTATCAATGGCTCATTATTTCCAAGTTTCCTAATGGGCTTAGAGAAATTTTGTGAAAATCTGTCAATTTATGAAAACACCTGGACGTTTAAGGCTAATACATTTAGAATTTTCCTATATTGGTATGCCTTGATCTGGGAAGGTATTAGTTTGTGGTATAAATGTAATAATTTCATTTGTTTATCATCTTTGCTTCAATTAATCTATTTGACTTTGTATTTTATTACACTGGTTATCATAGAACAGTGTTTTACATCATCTTTAAAAACACAACATGTATATGTATTTTGCTTAATAACTTCTTTATAGTCTATCACTGGTTGCTTTATGTTATCGATATTGACATATTATAGCATATTTAGTGGAAAATCCAAATAATGCCAGCTTTTCAAGCGTATAATCTTGTGGAGCAGTATTAACTGCTTTAGACATGTCAAAATGAATTGCATGCCATGACATATTCTCATTAAGGAGATTATCAATCAAGTCAAGATATCCTAAAAGATTAGTAACCGTTGAAGAACCTTTTCTATAACTATTCTGAGATTTAATTAAACGAGATTTTGCATGATTGTACAAGAAATTAAATAATTTTTTGCAACATTAATGATAATCGGGTTCACAGCCTTTAGTTTTAATTCTCTTTCAGATTTTGAATGTAAGTATGGGGCATAACACTTATTATTTGAATATACATGTAAACACATTTTTTATTAGTATAATAAATATGATGTAAGGATGAAGTATAGCAAATGAGATCTACATTAACCTTCTAAATGTAATTGGGGCAGATCTCTAGCCCAAGGAAAAATTATATATTTTTTATATGTTTATTTAAAATCTGTAACTATTTAAAGAAAAATGTTTTTTCACAAATATATGGTGGTCCGTTTTTTGGCGAAACTCTGTTGGCTAGAAATTTAATCCACTGGTAGAATTCCTTCAGCCATTTAAAGCTTTTGTCATGGGGACACGAATGTACAAAACGGATATACGTACTGCGCTCATTGATATTTAAAATTTTGTTTCTGATGTATTGTAACAATAGCAGTTGAAAAACTTAAAAGCTGAACGCCGACATATCCGTAAAAAATTCATTTGTTTTCAAGAAATAGGAGCAGTTATTAAATTGGTTTCTGTATGACACAATCAAACTCAAATTTCATCTATTAAGAACAATCGAAAAATGCTGATAACCGAACGTGTTTTAAATATTGACAGATTGGGTGACAAAATGATATTCAAATACACTCTTTCATTTTTATAAGAATTACATAAATCGAGACAATAAGTATTCATAAGAGAAAATAGGAGGTATCATTATTTGAAAGATCAAAATGGACAAGAATTATAAAAACAAAATATTTTATGCAATATAAACAAGTACTGTATATATTTTCAGGTCAAATGACACACAAAATTGCAAATGAAACTTCATATATTATCTGGTGATAGTTTCAAAATTAGACAGAAGATAAATATAGAACGTTCCTACTTTGCTGAATATAATGCAGAAGCTTTTAAATTTCTCATTTAATCTAAGAATATTTTGACAATACTTCCTTATTTTATTAATGCATCCTTAAAACTGAAAAATAGTCAATTGCAAGGAAATAATGTTTACAGGAAAAGATGTTTTAGTGTAAATTACCTGCCTCAGTTAATACATTGAAATATTAAGTCATCGTTCAATCATTAATTAGCAAATGATCAGTGAAAAAGTAATTAATATAATTACAAAATTCTAGAAAGGTTCTAAATATTTTGAAAAATCATATTTTAGTACCAATAAATTGAAATTACCGGACGTATATTATTCCAGCTTAATAATGCCTGATATAGTCATTCTTATGTGGCAGATTAAATATTTAATAGTAATATTTATAGCTGAATAATTTGTAAAAATTGTAAATCTCTTGTCTTGAAGTAAGATCAAAGTTTACCAAAATCAATTGGATTTTAATTGTATTTGTAATCTACTGCATCTCGTTACATCAGTTTCAGAAGCCAGTCCATCATCTTAGAAATCACTAAGCTTATTTTGATGCAACTTTTAAGCGTTTCATTAACTGATAGTCAATTCAAAACAAATTCTCATCAACATCATTGCTTCAGAAATGTAGCATCATCTGAAGTTTCTTGAATTTACAGACAGGGTACATGCAATAGAATATGGAAAACCCTAATGAAAATTGCCTTTACATGAGATATTACAATTTGATGAAATTGAAATTATTCCATGAGAGAATATTAGAAGAAGAAAAAGAAGAAACTATATGCACAATAAAAAATATATTTACAGAATATACTAATAAAGTTTAATATACATTTAAATGATACATTAGAGTTACTAATCACAGCAGAAAACAAAAATATATGGGCAAGTTCACTTTTAGTTTTTTCAACATAATTTTCGACTTTTAATCAAGATTAATCCCTTGTCGGATCATCAATTTGACTTATCTTGATAGTGATAAATGCAATACAGGGCAATTTAGTTTTTGAAGAGAAATGCCTAAAAAATTTTTACTAATAATAAGAATAACCCTTTCATAGTGAACAGGATTTAAGATTTTGTAGAAGCAAATTCTGAATTACTTGAGTGTTGAGTTAGAGGTTACATTGAAAATATGCATAATTTGTTGCAAGTTTGTAAATGCTCATACTATGTGCTATCAAGATAAAGAAAATCGCTATCATGTGGTAATCAATTTGAACAGATGATAAATGTTTAATAACAACAATAATAATCACATCATAATGTCATGAGGCAACAAAATTGCCCATGAAACAACGGGGTGGGATGGGACGTTAACAATGACTTGTGGAATAGGATTGATGTGGAACAACGCCTCCAAGTACTCATACTTCCTGTTATTCCTTCTGGTGCTTTAACTTTCTTTCACTTCTACACTCCCTCTGCCAAATCTCTATACTTATCCATGTTATCTTTTTTTGCTTTCAACATTCTTGTTCCTTTGTACTACTATGCACAACGCTGTTCCCTCTCCTTCATCCCTATGGACCACTACTATGGCTGACCTTCTTGCTTCAATCACCTTAATCATCTGCATGATGAAACCCTACATTATCAATAACTTCCCGTGCGCTGTGGTTGTACTATTGATCTGCTGATTCTACTCCATACTTCCTACTCAATTCTCAATGTACCATACCTCATAACATATACTCATTTTGTGTTAAATTATCATACTACTATCTTCAATTTTCTTTGAAACACTGTTAACAAATTCGATCTTGCTTGTTATTCTTTTACATAATTGAGGGGAAAATATAATAAATTGTGATTTTTCAATATTTATTTTTAATTGCTTGGATGATATACACTTAAAGAGATTTTTAATATCACTTTGTAAATCTTTTGCGACCTAATTGAATCATTATCTGTATTTATAAGGTAAGTATCGTCAGGAAATTGATGTATTTCACCATGATTTACATGCTTAATAATGTTATTTACATATATTGCAAATAAATTTGGCCCTAGTACTGTGCCTTGGGGCACTCTTCGGTTGGTTGAAATGTAATCAGATTTCATATTATTCGTTAAAATATGCTATTCTCTATTTTCTAAAAAAACTCATACGAAACTTATTGAACTTTGCAGAAATTCGTAATTTTAAAGTTTATTCGCCAAAATTTCAAAATTCATAGAATTATTATTACTATTATTATTATTCATACCTCTCACAGTTTCATAATGGTCTCCCTCTCAGTTGGGAATTCACCAGTTTCTAATAAGTCTGAGAGCTTTCCTCAGGACTCTAGCTGTTCCTAACAATGCTGCCTTCTGTGCTACTGCTCCTCCCCACTTTGGTACTCCCAACTCCTCCAAGTATCTCTTATGCTTCTTACTCACTGCTCCTAGTGCTCCTACAACTACCGGGACTACTTCAACTTTCTTTAACTTCCACAGCCTTTCTATTTCCTCTGCCAACTCCCTGTACTGGTTAATCTCCTTTTTCACTTTGCTTTCTACAATTCTGTCCTTTGGTACTGCTATGTCTATCACTGTTTCCAATATTTTCTCTTTGTCTACTACTACTATGTCTGGCCTCCGTGCTTCTATCACCTTGCTTGTCTGTATGTTGAAGTCCCACAGTATCTTAACCTTCTCATTTTCTATGACGGCCTGTGGCTTGTGCTTATAACACTTGTCTCCTGCTTCTAACCCATGCTGCCTGCTTAAACTCCAGTGAACCATTCATCCCACCTTGTCATGCCTGCACTTATATTCATTCTGTGCGAACATCTCACACCCTGCTATCAGATGATCTACTGTCTCTGCCTCTTTCTTACATAGTCTACACTTATCATTTACCGCCATTCTTCTGTCTATATGCTTTCTTTTTATTATTATTGTTATTATTATTATTATTAATATAAAATCAGAATATACTAAAACCGGTCGAGGAGTGCCTCAAGGCACAGTAATAGAGCCAATTTTATTTGCAATATATATATATATGTATATATAAATGACATTATTCAACACGTAAATCATAGAAAAATATATCAATTTGCTAACGACACTTGCCTCATAAATACAGATAATGATGCATTTAGGGACATGAGAAAGTTACAAAGTGATATTGAAAATATTTCTAGCTATTTCACATCAAATCAATTAAAAATCAATATTGAAAAACATTGTTTATCGCAATTACATAATTGTTCATATTTATAGATTAATTTTAATGCAAGTACAATTCCATAGAGCTTCAATTATATTTAAACATCAATATGTTTTAGAAAAGGAGATTAGAATAGAAAAAAATTAAAAATTGCAATTTTACACCAACAAAAAAACAATCGGAGACACAAACATGTTAAACACATTTACTGATTTTTTCACTGAACTCACCACATACATAGACGCACGCAAATTTACTATTATTTACATTATGCAAGTATATTTAGTTTGTAGTCTTAAACTTGTAAAATTTTTACTAAATATATTGCTTTGTTTCTATTATTATTACTCTTAGTGCCGTCAAAAACATTTGATTTGCAATTCATAGTGCCCACTAAACGAAATCCTTTATAAATAACTTTGTGTGCATAAGTGTAAATTGAAAATGTATTTCGAAAAGATAATAATTAAATATGTACTATGGTTGCAAGATGTTTAATACGCATGATAAATATAAATGATACATATATAGTTGCCTCCGCAGCACACAGTGGTGGCACAGCACAGGGAATATGAACCCGAATTTTCTAGAAATGCTCAGAATTAAGTGCAAAAGTTTTACATATCATGCACAATTGTCAGTTGAAAGAAATATTTTTTACATTCACCCACAGTACTGTTGTGGGAATTCAAATTTATGAACTTTTTAAACAGTTGAAGTATAGTTGGTCCCGTTCATTTTTTAGGTAGGGAACACCTCGGCTTCCACATCCTTCAACATGTAATTTTTACATATTTCAATAAATTCGTTTTAGAGCATTCATACCTTCAGCACGATTTTATGCAAGTGAGACCTTTATGTGCACCTTGACAATAGCTTGGAAGAAATTAACAAAACAAGAATTTAGTTATGAAGAGATTGCTGTTATTTAATATTTACCCCTAGTTGCAATGCTTAGTTCGAATACTTAAGAAAGAAGAACAGAATAGGTCCAATTTCATGTAAGGTATTACTACGGCTAGACATAGGTGGCATTGCCCTTGTTCCCATTTTACGCCATCGTGCTATATTAGTGCGTAAATTTATAAGCTACTCGTTTCAAATATTGGTTTTATTACAGATATTGTGAAATGTTTGCGCGTTACAACTGTTTTCAAAGTAAATTTTGCGTTGACGTGAATAGAGTTGTAAAAGCTTACTAGCATAATAAACTTCAAGTTGCTCAATTTTTTATATTAAACATTTTCTGGGAAATTTTAAGATGAGAGTTCTCAGTGTTTGTCGGTGTTCAGGTGAACATTTCATCATTTTTTGAACAATAATTTGAAAATGATTTTAATGCAGGCAACCACTACATCTTATTGTTTACCGATGTTAACAACACCTAAAAAGCACTTTGTGTTGAAACATTTTAATTTACAAATGGGAATTTCATATAAAAATGAGTGAAATCAGTTGTTATCACAATTTTCTTTTATCTTTTAGTAAGGAGGTCGTGAAATGCTTTAAAAGATAAAAGCATGCAATGGTTTTTATTTTTTAGATATATCAGTTTTAATGCATAAATATTTTAAGAATGAATATAATGTATAAAAAGCGTCTAATTATGTTACTTAAATTTTTTTCAATATTTGGAAAAATTATGGTATTAATTATATAATTTAGTATTGAAATTTTATTTTCTTGACAACTTTCAATGCATTGACAAAAGCTGAAACAAATTATACAAATACTAAATAATCGGTTTGCTATTCTCTTAAAGCAGCTACTATCATAGGCATGTATATTAATTTTGAAGGCTATATATATATATATATATATATATATATAT
>CABFPE010000044.1:497930-510195 GCA_900660155.1 Hofstenia miamia
TAACTATGTCGTTTATTTCATAGGGTGTTTTTCCCTAGATATGTATGAATTTCAACAGTTTCATTACGAATTAGATTTTCTTCTTCGTGCGTATTTTAACAATGAATTCCCTATAATAAACATACTAGCATAATTTTTCTTAATATCTTTTAACTTTCTAACTGTATTAACTAGGTGGTGCAGGTGCTGTTGTCTCTGTTAGTAGTTCGTTATGCATATTAGTAACATGTAAGCTGGGAATATCACTGGTTTCAAATTTGTCAATATTGTCATCTTTCGTGGTAAAGGCGCAATCTTTTGAATTTGCAATTTTAATGTAAAGAGTGCTTCTATCGATTCTTCTTTGCTTAACCTTGCAAACAATTGATGTAGTGGCATTTTTGCCTTCTTTTCTAAGTAACTTAATGCTGATTCTGATGAAATACCATAAAATAATTCACTCTGGATTTTTTGTGAGAGAGAGTCTGAGAGACCGACTGTTTCAAACATTGTCCCATAATAATGGTAAATTTCTTAAATATAAGTTGACCATAAATTAATATTGGAAATATTAAATATGTGTGTAAAAGTTCTCTAAATTTGAATATCAAAGTTTCATTATTTGATGTGATAGTTTTTGGTATTTTTCTAAAAATTCAAAAATTTGATGTGAAATGTCCAATATAATTTGAAAGCCCTGTTAATGATTAATTGTATCCCACACAATGGACAAAACTTACATTTTCGTATTTCTTTTCCCATTTAACAGAATGTTAGAACTTCTTAAATTCTATGACTCATTCCATTACGAATATTCTCTTTCAAAAATATCATGTAAGCTTATGCAACATAAGATCATTGTTTCAATTATAAATTTTGATTTATATCAAGTCTAAATTAGTAATATAAACAGTTAAACAGTATTAAACGAACAACTCTCCATATTATGGAGGATGTTGTGGAGAGGGTAAATGCTTAAAGTAAGCCTTGCAACGTGGATCTATATATTAGTTTTCACTACGTGTATCTGCAATGATTTTCATTATTCAATTGTCCAATGTTTAAACTATTTTTTTAATTGGTTTATTAAAATGGTGGGAATTTAAGAAAATGAAAAAACGAAAATTTGTTTAAGATTATCGAACAAATTTGTTCATGTCCACATCATGGCAAATGAGCACTAATGTTATCTGACTCTGCGCATGTGCTTGAGAGTCAAATGCCATTGTAACAATAATGGTCCAACAGAATTCTCGTTAATAGTTTTTATGAGCTTCTTGTGAGTTTAGCCATTTTTGTTAATTTCGATATTTATCGCATTCTGATTGTGAAATACTGTAATATAGTAATGCACTTTGTGGTAAAATCCGTTAAAACCCTTGAAAACTAACTCCAGAATACAAATATTTACACAACATGTTGGATTCATCACGCCGTTTCCCTGTAAGCATTAATTTTTTGTATGTTTCCGCAAAAGTTCAGAAAGTTTAACAGAATACACACTAATTACTTTCAACATCTACTAATTATAATAAATGTCTAACGATTATAGAGGCTGTTCCTTATTTCAATATCGATCTGTTTTTTCAGGCGTTACTTCCTTGGAACAATTGTAATTGATTGCTGATTCATGGAAAAATCGGTTGGATTTTTCATTTTTCGACTTGGTTCTACTACCGAATATTTGTTTTTGAAAAGTTCTAAACTTCATGAATGGGGATTACCAAAAGGTAAAGATTAGCACTATGAGGCTCTATAATTCAAATTCAATGAATTAATTGCATCACACTCACCCGTCCAGTTATAAATTGCAGTTAGATTTTCGTTACAAACTGGTTCAATGTTTAGTAATGATTTCAATTTTTATATTACATAATAGATTTTTATCTTAATTGCAATTACTTGCTTTATTTCCAAAACTGTTATTTGCAAGTCGAAGTTTATGTCAAGTATTTGCAGTTAATTTGTACCCTACCACTCTTAAATTCGAGCACAATTTATTTTCCTCATGAATTTGTTATTGTCATTGTAAGCTTTATTTTAGGACACGTTGAAGTTAATGATACGGGTGAATTGGGCACTGCTTTTAGAGAAACCAGAGAAGAAACTAGACTGACTCCCAGCGATTTAACAGTCATCCCAAATTTTAGGTTTGATAACTTGTATAGTTTGCTAAAATTTTTGTGATAGTACTTTAAATACAAACAAACACTGCTCTATCTCGTCATCACATCTATAAACGAAAATATATATTTTATCATTTTTCATATGTTGACTTATATCACAAACGTCTTCCATTTTGTGGATTGTCGTTGTCTCTACCTGCACTTGCGGTTGCCTTTTGCTTCCCATTATTTCATTTAAAACCCCTGCTAGTTAGTAATTTGACTTCCAAAAAATCATTTTTAATAAAAGAGAGTGTTCTACAAACATTATATTTGTAGAATTTGCCAGACAACACATTTTTCAATATCAATGTATGTATTTAACAAATCCATCACCATTTAATTGATATAAAAATCTGCACTTCCATTCATTCTATTCTTATCAACTAATCAATAATTATACAATCCAAAAAAATGAAGAGCGAGTGCATTCAACCATAAAAACACGCTTGACCGGTCAAACACTTCGCTTATAAAATGATTTAATTTACAAAAACATCAATCACATGGTCTTTGGACTCTGGCTGTATAAACAGCGAGTAAGCCAATCATATTATGAACATGTACAGTGCAATTAGTGGCTGCTAAGTATACTATTATTTTTTATTAAATATTTAAAAAATAAATAAGTGTATTTTCCAATTTTAAAAAATAAATTCCTGCAATAATTGCACTAATTTTTAAATATGATTCCTGAATTATTGTTCATTGCCTAAATTACACTAGGATAGTGGGCTTCGTTACGTGTATAAGGCATATTAAAGAGGTGAATTTGAATTTGTGTAAAATAGGTAACTTTCTTTTATAATAGGTTTCTGTGTACTATAAATGTACTTTGTATGTATCAAACATTAAATAACATGAATGCGCAAAGTGTGATGAGGACGATTTATTGTCCTAAGCTCTTTAAGTCATATACGAAATTCACAAGTTCGTTTTTGTAGTAGCCAATTTTCCAAAGAAACAATCTGATATGCATTTAATACGTTTGCAATTCATTTTGTATCATATTTAGCTTACATTTTGATGTAGAATTTAAAATTTTATTAAAAATAAAAGAGATGCTTCAAAACAATCATGCTGAAAGCAACAGATGACAGTATTCACAATTTAACAATTTTTTACTAATGAAAAAAATGCAAAGTGTAGTTGGTGAAATGTTAGCTTATTCTAAAATACACCTATTGCGCTTATTATAGTGCACTTATTTTTGAGAAACTTCATTTTTACACGCCTGCTTTTAGATCTATGGCGACCATGTGTATCAGTTCTAGGCATACCACTAGTAGCTTTTAATTTCCCATCTATTTTACACACACACATATATATATATATATATATATATAGGGTGTTTCAAAAGGCACGCCCGATGTTTAATATAAAGAAACGTGGTTAAAGAAAGAATTTATTTTTCTGATAAGTAGTATAACTACACAACAATGAAAAATGGAATTACAGAAAATAAAATAGTTAATTGTGCACATTTTATTCATTTGTAGTATCCGAAACGGGTCTGTCAGTCCTTGGAGCATCATTTATATTGCCTGTCTCCAAATTTTTTTAACTAAATTGGTGATTTTTCGGCATTGGATGAGGTGCATTATTTGGAAATGTTCTGCCAAAAGCAGTTGCTGCCCCATTTTCATTGTTTAGATAATAAAACTTAGCTGCTGTAATTCTTTGTTGTTTAGTTAGAATGCAAAGCATGATTACATCTAAAATTATTTTTAAGTAATAATTCTTTAAGAATAATCAATACAAGGATCTGCAAATAAGAATTCCTCAAAAAAATCAATGCGATGTAATTTCTACGTTATAAATGATTAGAGAAAACATAGATATAGAAAATATGATAGAAAAATATCCATTGACTTTTTAACTGTAAAAAATCGAGCGACTTTTGAAACACCCTGTAATATATATATATATATATATATATATATATATATATACAGGGTGCGTAATAAGTTTGGAATCAAATGTTTAATTGCAGAGAATAAAAAATATACTATTTACAATTTCGATAACAATATTAGACTACATTTATACTAAATTCTACTCAAAATAGCCACCTTTAGCTTTCATGCACTTGTGTAGTCTTCTTGGGAAAGAATATCTCATCAGGAATTTTGTTCCATTCTCGTTGTAAGGATCTTTTTAGAGATTGGATGTTGTTGTGCCGAGTAGTACAAGCGTTTCCCTCTAGTATACTCCAAATACTAAAATCCATAGGGTTCAAATCCGGCGAATATGGTGGCCAATCCTCAGGAAGTATCACATCAGGAAAATTGTTGCACAACCACTCAACAGTTTCTTTTGCTCTTTGTGCTGGTGCTGAGTCTTGCTGCATGGTCCATTGCCTGTCTTTGTAGTGATTTTGCTCCCAAGGTTTCACAACTGCCACAAAATATTCGGACGGTAGAACTCACCATTCATTTTGACACCTTTGTCAATACAAATAATTGGTGTCCGTCCAGTGAAGCCTACTCCGGCCCACACCATTACAGAGGCAGGATTGCCTTGTCTGCTGACTATTTTCAAACTAGTAGGAATGTCTGATGATGTTGCTGCAAGTATGCGGTCATTTTGGCGATTGAATGATTGTTCATAGCAGCAATCTTGAGGATGTGTCGCTTGGAAAACCTTAATGACCTATAGCCCAGCTGTTTCTTTACGACCTTTCGAATGGTCCCTTCAATAACTTTTAATTGTCTCGCCATTTTTCTCATTGATCCTATTCGACTAGCAACAATCTTCTTCAATTTTGCTGTAACTGCAGTTACAGGACGCCCTGACTTTGGTCTATTTTCCAATGTCCTCAACTCCTGATATCGCTTTATTGTTTTGGAAATATAACTTCTACAATCTTGTGCTGCTCAAGTGCATGAAATATTTCACATTGGCGTTTTCCACTTTGATGCATTTCAACAGTGGCAGCTCGTTTTTGTTCCATTTGACACCAAGAAATGGAAAGAAAGTCTAAAGCAAAAATCAACTGTTGAATGAAAAAATGTATCGAAAATAGTAATTATTTCTCTTTTATCTCTATCCTGTATTTGATTGGTCATTTTTTAGACTAATAAATAAAGATGTTTCCAAACATATTACTCACCCTATATATATATATATATATATATATATATATATTCATTTTTAAACGCTATGAAAAATATAGACCAGTTTCGATTCTTAAAATCCTCATCAGTGACACATATGCGGGAAATAAATATTTACATGTACACTATTATAATACAAAATTACTGCATGAACACTAGAATAAATTTAATGTTAGCACGCATTGTTGCTTATTTAGTAATTGATGTTTCTTTGTTTGCTTGATGATAAAAGCTTCCCCTATTTTAGGATCTTGTGTTCTTAGTTGTATGTAAAAGTTTTTTTCTTTAGCTTGGTGTTCATGCATAAATATTTCTGAACATAGATGTCCGTGAATATTCTCCTTCATTCTTGTTACCAAATGTCGCTTTGTTTCTCCGACGTACGATTTTTCGCAATCATCACATTTATAATTATAATAGACAACAGAGGAAACTAAATTCTTTGGAATAGGATCTTTATTTTGGAACATATCTTTAGTTTTATGAGATGTAAACATAGAAACGATCTTTGTCAATTTTAAATTTGTATTCATAGTTGATATTTTCTTCTTTAAACTGTGAATTTGGTTACATACATAAGGAAGCTTTTTAAATATACATTGATCATAGTTTCATCAAGCTTTTCTATTTTATTGTCTTCTTCGTTATTGCAAAATAAAGTCTTTGAATATTGTTTGATTAATTTATGCGGATAACCATTATCCTCAAGTATTTTAAAAACTTTGTTGATGTCATCTGTAAGGTGTTTGTAATTTGAAGATGTAAGCTTAGCTCTATTAAGCAAAGCTTTGATTGTAGTTATTTTGTATGCTTTGTTATAATTTGAATGTTAAGGAATGTATAATCCAGAATTTGTCATTTTTATGTACCAACTAGTTTCGTATTTCTTAGTAAAATTGTGTACGCACACATCTAGAAAATTTAATTTGTTATTTACTTGACATTCCATGGTGAATTCAATACCTTTAAGATGATTATTGAGATATTTTAGAAAATTGTTTGCTTGGCCTTTTCCTTTAAATATTGCAAACACATCATCGACATATCTAAAGTAACACTGTGGCTTGGTTATAGATGCTTTTTCAAAATTTACTTTCAAATATAATTCAAATTACGAAGCCGCTTAGTTTGATGTTACTACGTTACAAAGCACACTCAGTTATTATTCCGCGGGAAATCAATATTTTTGAATGATTNATATTACTCACCCTATATATATATATATATATATATATATATATTCATTTTTAAACGCTATGAAAAATATAGACCAGTTTCGATTCTTAAAATCCTCATCAGTGACACATATGCGGGAAATAAATATTTACATGTACACTATTATAATACAAAATTACTGCATGAACACTAGAATAAATTTAATGTTAGCACGCATTGTTGCTTATTTAGTAATTGATGTTTCTTTGTTTGCTTGATGATAAAAGCTTCCCCTATTTTAGGATCTTGTGTTCTTAGTTGTATGTAAAAGTTTTTTTCTTTAGCTTGGTGTTCATGCATAAATATTTCTGAACATAGATGTCCGTGAATATTCTCCTTCATTCTTGTTACCAAATGTCGCTTTGTTTCTCCGACGTACGATTTTTCGCAATCATCACATTTATAATTATAATAGACAACAGAGGAAACTAAATTCTTTGGAATAGGATCTTTATTTTGGAACATATCTTTAGTTTTATGAGATGTAAACATAGAAACGATCTTTGTCAATTTTAAATTTGTATTCATAGTTGATATTTTCTTCTTTAAACTGTGAATTTGGTTACATACATAAGGAAGCTTTTTAAATATACATTGATCATAGTTTCATCAAGCTTTTCTATTTTATTGTCTTCTTCGTTATTGCAAAATAAAGTCTTTGAATATTGTTTGATTAATTTATGCGGATAACCATTATCCTCAAGTATTTTAAAAACTTTGTTGATGTCATCTGTAAGGTGTTTGTAATTTGAAGATGTAAGCTTAGCTCTATTAAGCAAAGCTTTGATTGTAGTTATTTTGTATGCTTTGTTATAATTTGAATGTTAAGGAATGTATAATCCAGAATTTGTCATTTTTATGTACCAACTAGTTTCGTATTTCTTAGTAAAATTGTGTACGCACACATCTAGAAAATTTAATTTGTTATTTACTTGACATTCCATGGTGAATTCAATACCTTTAAGATGATTATTGAGATATTTTAGAAAATTGTTTGCTTGGCCTTTTCCTTTAAATATTGCAAACACATCATCGACATATCTAAAGTAACACTGTGGCTTGGTTATAGATGCTTTTTCAAAATTACTTTCAAATATAATTCAAATTACGAAGCCGCTTAGTTTGATGTTACTACGTTACAAAGCACACTCAGTTATTATTCCGCGGGAAATCAATATTTTTGAATGATTTATATGTGAATATTAAATGCCGTTGTGCTAAGCATATTTTCATTATTTGAACGAATTTTTTTAATGTATTTAAAAAAATTGGTTTTTTGCAGTTTTTCATTTATACATGCCCTTTGTAAATTTCCATGTGTAAATGCGTGTTGTAACATAATTTATTTATATATTTTTTATTTCAAAACTGCCTAAATTTTAACATTTAACCCAAAAACCAACATAAAGCCTAAACAACCTAGATGAGAACACCAGTGGTTATAGAATCGTCTCCTTCATTTTCATCTTTGATTCATGCACGCCGTACCTAGATGGGACTTGGGTGCTCTATTTTCAGCAAAGAAAGTTGTTGCTGCTATCTGAACACTGGGTGTGGGAAGAGTTTGAATGTTTTTCTGGATTTTAACCAAATTAAGAGAATTAGTCAATTTCAATAAATGCCTAAGCTATGTAAAAAAAATGCGCACTGTAATCAAACAGCCTACTCACAAGTGACTGCAAATCCAAAATTTTTAACTCAAATTAGCAGATATTCATATCCGCACCCGCATTAATTACTATGATACGGAGCTTAATCCCTCAATTGCATCAAATGCTTCAACAAAAAGGCGAAAACTCAAAAGCCTTAATTATATTCTTTCAAACATTTCTTTGCAGCTGCGCTGTTTATGATTGTACTTTTAAATATAACTGGTTTATAGGATGTTATATGCATAGTTGTTAAAAGCGTTATTTTACGTTATTTAAAAATTATTTAAAAAAATACGTTATTTTAAGTTGTTTAAAAACTCTCGGTAAAACACGTGAACCAAAAAAAAATTATTGATAACTGAAACCAGAACGTATGTGTATGTTAAATCAATCAGAAACGGTATATGCAGTTGCTGAGACTTTTCGCTCGTAGTCCAAATCTATCATCCGATGAGTCAGTCGGCGGTTCAAGTAGACATACACAAGTTTATCTGCCCTCTTTGGCTCCAAACGATTGCTCTTTTACTGTGTATAAAGTCATGGGTAGATCAGTTTCGTTCTCCTGACGATGCAGCGCATGGCTGGGCTAAAATCTTGACCGTCATCTTGTGCAATTCTGGAGTAAGGACTCCGAAATTTGACCACCATTTATGTGCGGGAAGTGATTTTGCAGCTTTATTGACGGAAGAACTCCCAAACAGTCCTTCTTTTTGCCTGAATTTAGTTAGCTCGCTTAAGAACTTTGTTTGATCATCCACATTAGTATAGAAAATCTCAACCACATTTGCAATTCTGACATAACATCCACATTGGTATTCTGGGAATAATTAGGAAAATTATATTCTGGGTCTGGAATAAAGCCGCACTATGAAGATTGTTGTGAAATAAGGTCCAGCGTTTTGTTAATAATCCCTGCATTGCTTTGTGTTCTGGATGGTCTTTGGTTGTATTGCCTATAATTTAACCCATTTCAAACATCTTTGTAACAACAAGAATGTATAACTTCAATGTATTAACTACCAACACTGCTACGTGCTTTCTCCTTTTGTACAATACTCATGTTTACTAATATAACATCGACTAATATTTACAGGTTACATCACATAGCTACTGACAAAATTCAGTTATACACTACAATCTTAAAATATAATTTCCTGACCATGGGCATACCTGATTCGAAATCTCGCAAAAATGAAACAATAGGCTTGAATAATGAGTTAGCTCTGTGTCGTGTCCCACCATCCCTCGTCCAAAACACGCAGATTTACGAACTCAGTTGTTTGACTCGACCTAGACTTTAGCAAATCCTGATGTTTTTTATTAACGACGATCTCCTGTAACTCTTGTTTGATCATCTGCAATCGTGATTGACATATGAAATTCGTGGCGAATCGTGTGTCATTTGCTTTCAAGAACTGAAGCTTGGAATGTTCCCGGAGATATGCTTAACCTATACAAATATTTCAAGCCGCCACATAGTAGCAGACATTCGGGTTATCAATAGCTATGAGGATGTAATTTTGACCCTGGAAGTAATGCTGGTTCACAGCTATAAAAATGATAATAGGCAGTCTATGTCATAGGAAACAGATTGTTTTGATCAAGATTATGAAGAAGGTGAGGATTGACAACTCATTCAAACAATTTAAAAATAAAGAACAAATAGGATACATATTTATATATGTATCGCCTTGGTAGAGTGGCAATGGGACATCAATATGCTGATTCGCAAGAATAGTTCGTATTGAGTCAAGACTACTGCATTTTATGGCTATCCATTTGCTTAACATTGTTATGGCGCATAGCATTGAAAAAATGAAACTTAAAGACAACAATAACCAAATTTATGTAGAACATTAAAACAACCAATATTATTCAAAATTTTCAAAATTTTCTTCTGAACAAAATTATCGAAGTATTCAACTAAATTGGTGAGTGAGATATTTTCTGCAAGATGACACTCTTTATAGAAAATGGTGACAATGTGCTTTGCGAATATAACGGTACTAAGCAGCACTACACTCTTGATACAAATGAAGTTCCGAGAGAATACCTGATTTTACACTTTCTTTCTAGTAAGCCTTTCGATCTTCTATGAAGAATTAGTTATAAGGAATAACTGTTTTCAACCAGTGCATCAAAATTACTGAGCAAGTGAATCTATAGTGGCAGAAGTATCCTTTGGTATATGAATAATGTTACATAGAAATATCAATAGAAATCGCAATCTTATATACTGAACGGAGTTCTCTTACTTTAACAGTGGTACTTTCAAGTGGCGGATATGGCGAAATAAGATTTGGTACCAATGCTGTTAAGCCTATAACAAACCGATATGCTGAGTAGTTTAATATTCCTTACGGATAACAAAGTTATGTGTATATATGTATGGCCAGCAGCAAGAGTTGATCAACAATTACTTTAGCAAAGCCCATATGAATCAATGAGATTCAAGAAGATAATATCTGTATGATTGTTTAGATTATCAACATGAAAATTTAAATCTCCTACTAAGATCGCTTTGAACAGGACAAAGAAATACAGAAGTAAATTGCTCAAAGAAAGAAAATGATTAGTTGGAAGAGAAATAATGAAGAGGTGAAAAAAGAGCCAATGTAATTGCTGTAGGCATGCATGAAAAAATTATTCGAAGCCGATATAAAGACAGAAGTTGTTAAACGTAGAACAGAAAATACTTTTTAATCTGTCAGGTAAATATGTTCTAGGATAGCCATGTTTCGGTTATTTCACGTGGGTAAATATCCTTTTCAATAATAACATGAATTAAAAGGTATATCTTATCAACAACGATTGTGCCTTTAAAAACAAATTTGTATTTGGCATACCACCTTTTCTCCTTTGTTGAACAATTTCATGTTCTTTATCCTCACAACAGTTTTAGGAATTCCATTGTTAACCAAATCCTAATTGACAAAAACAGGAGTAGAAAAAGACTTCGGTGTGCAATTTTGTTCGAGAAGTACCAGAAACAAATTTGCCCTTTCTTCTAATATTGGCAAGTTTCCAAATTCCTGTTCAACACGTGAAAGAACTGTTGCTATTTGTGACAACGTGAGAAGGGATGAAAGTATTTCCATATAGAAAGGCTTAGCAGGTATGCACTGAAAAAATTAATCGTCAGACGGTAATGATAATTTTCCACGAGACATTAAATCTGTAGAATTGGAATGATTGGATTCCTGCATTACTTGAAGCAATTCAATGTGATATAAATTTGTAAGCTCTTCATTACTTATTTCAAATTCTTCATATATTACACCATTTAAATTAAATGGCCACTGAATGCGCCGAAGGGAAGTACTTGATAAAACTTCAGTAAAGCCAATTAAGTAATTTCCTCCAGACATTTGCCTGAACTTCCAAATTCGCTTTTAAGTCAATCACTTGGAATTACGTACTCCACCCCACCATTCAGGCGTCGTTTAGCAATATGAACTAATCCCGGAAGAGTCTTGTAAATAACTTTGCTAGTTCCAGAAATTCGAAACGATCATCACTTAATGAGTAGACTACTCTGCGATCTGAATCATTATATCTTTCATAAAGAAAAGGACACTTGACATTTATTATTTTCGACATTTGTTAGACTATTTCTATCATTCTTGTGGAACCATAATAACTGTCGTGTTTTCAAGCACTAACGCATTTTTTATTGAAGACATCCAGAACAAGCTTAACCTTTTAGCATTTCATTATCATTGTCATTTTTAGATCTTTCCGCTGCAGTGCTATGTATTCGCCATTTATTGAATCTTCAATTTCCACTGTACGGTTCAACTGATTTATGACAGATTCCGAATATTTTTATAATAGAACGATATCTTCAGTTGGCAAATACGGGTTTATTGCAATTACATTACACTATTTTAGTAAAAACTAATAGTCATATTAAATGTAATGATAAATTAAATTTAGTGCTGGAGCATGGTGATATTCCGCATTGAACACTTTCTGCAAACTCAATACCATTTTTCATTGTTTATTCTCCTTTGATGTTTTCCTATAATGGCATATGCCTAATTTCTTCGGCATTGTTTTTATCAAATGTTTCGGTACTCCTTCTAGTTAAAAGAAGGTGTTTGAAATTAATTATTTTTTTTGAAAAGATATATATATA
>CABFPE010000044.1:510307-539172 GCA_900660155.1 Hofstenia miamia
TATATATATATATATATATATATATATATATGAATCCAAGAAATGCTTCTAGGAAAGGCAAGGAGTTTGATCAACATTAAACCGAACAGAAAAGAGTTTTCTCCAAATTTAGACATTCAATTAAGTTTTAATAAGATTGCTACTAAATAGTTAATGATTTGTTTAACAAAAATCATTTCTACGAATATAGCGTCTAATATTTGGTAAATATACGGCAGAAAAATAGCATTGTGACTGAAGGTGACTATGTACATTTGCGAGGCAAAACATCTAAATTAAAACGCGGACGCTTTAATTGTTTTGGGTTAATAGATTTCCTTCAAATCTGTTACAAAATGTGTACTATATTTTAATGTTGTTTTTGAAGATAAACAGTTATTTATGAAACACTGCTATAACTGTTTAATTTTTATTTGGTCGATGATAGTGTGCGTTCTTTTATGAAATACTTTTCATAATTTGAAATTTTATCAGATTTGCGGCAGCGAAAATCAATTTTACTATTTTGAAAAAATTTGCTTAATGAATTAGAAGCGCAGCAGAAGTAATGAAGATTGTTGGTTAGCATTCTCCATTCATAATGTTTGTTTACATTGATTTCATGAATTAATGTCTGCAGCTTGCTTCAAACATCTCGTATATGACTTATTTTCAGACTGTCATTTTTCTTAACTCTATATTTCCAAGATATTGTTCACTTTCATTCATTTTCATATCAATTTAGATAGCTTTGTAATAGTCCATGTATGTATAACCAAATAACAAAATATAGAATTAAAACCATTTTGCAAATAGCTTTGATGGAGAAAATTTTAATGTATATTAGTATTAACTAAAGTTGGTTACCATATTTCACTGTAGGTGAGTATACCATCATTATTATGTTTAGAGTGTCAATGACATATCCTGTGAAGAAAGGAAGTAAATTAAAAGAGACTATTTATTTTTTGGCGAAACTTCGTAACCCCGATGCTCCCATTGTCCTCTCAAGTGAGCACAGTCAGTACAAATGGTTAGATCTCTCAAGTGCTTTGGATCATATCAAATTTAAAGATCTTCAAGATAACTTAAAAAAGGCTGACATTTTCATTCAAGAATTAAAGCAAACCTAGATTTTTACTGTTTTAGCTTGATTGGGTGTGGATTTTTTCTTTGTAATATTCCATTGTTTAATAATATATATAAAATAGGCGCTTTGTGTATGTAAATTTCGAAGATCAACAAAGCGACTCTGAGCCGAAAATTCCCATACATATTACGCCTTAACAAATTATTCACTGAACGGCCTCAAAATGTTGTTTTACGCTGAATGCAGCATATTAACTCGTTTTTTTATAATTATATGAATTATTTGGATTTTTTCGCATTGTATATATATATATATATATATATATATATATTTATTTATATATTTACGGTATTCAGCTATATCGCCAGTTTGTAATTTTCAATATTTTTTTGAATAAAGAATATCTACTCTTATCTTATGTACACTCACTATCATTTGAAAACTGCTTTCCAATTATTTCTCAAATCATTGAAGAAAGTCAATATGATATAACAAGGCTAGTGAAAGATCTAAAACCAACAACTTAAATTCTCAAGGGCATTAGTCTTTCGAAACCAAGACAATCGTAGTTGTCTACAGCCAAGTTAAATTTATCCTTTTATATTTTTAATTCTTTTTTATTGGCAATCACTTTATTTGTAACCATGCAAAAATAATTTTAAAAAAAATGAAAAAAATTAGTTTAATTATATACTGCTTAAATTCTTAATGAAATATTTAGGCTGCATTAATAAACACGGCTCAGAAGGATCAATCTAACGACACCAAACCCAATTAGGTCAACAATTACTTAAAATTTATTAAACAAAAAATGAAGAGTGTTCTTAAGCTTAAGTATAGGAATTAAAATTTTTCTTGGTTTAAAAAGGATTGTATTTATGTACAATTAATATTTTATTTGAAAAAAATAGAAGCTAGTTCATGAGATCACTAATAATAAGAAATCTAAATCAAACTCTATTGATGCTATTAAAAATTCATGCGGAAAAATAATTACTGATGATTGAAATTTCTTACGAATTAAACAAGACTTATTAATCTAGGAAAATTTAATGGCCCAATCGTCAAGAATGAAAGTAAACCACCAAATTTATTCAACAGTGAATATTCTTTTCGTTTTATAACAAGTTTTGAAACCTTAAAATCAATTCTCAAGTTTAATGCTAACAAATCAAGTGACCCTTCTATAATTCCTTTTTGGGCACTAAAAAATCACTGCAGGTATTATAGCCAGTATATTTATCGAAACATAAAAAGTAATTACTTTCCGGATTATTTAAAACTTGCTCCTACCTGTAAGAAAAACGATCCGTCTCATGCCAAAAATAAGATAAGGCAATCTTTATTAAGAAAAGGTATCGACCAATTTCAATTTCTTCATCAATAAGCAGAGTATTCGAGCGATTATTACATAATCATATAACGCAGCATCTCAATTTGGTACAACCTACTATCAAACACCCAATTTGGATTTCGTAAACATTTTTCAACTTATGATGCTCTATTAAGTGCTACAGAAAAATGGAGATCATCACTGGATGCAAATAAATTCGTAGCTATTGCTTGCTGAGATTTTTCTAAAGCTTTTAATTGCATTGATCATAGCATCCTAGTAAAAAAATTATCCTGTATGGGATTTTCGAATAATAGCAGAATTTGATAACTAGTTATTTGAAACATAGATTCCAGAGAGTTAAAGAAAATGATGTATTTTCGGATTGGCTACCTGTAAACAATGGTGTCTCTCAGAGGACAATTTTAGGTCCCCTTCTTTTCAGTATATATGTAACTGATATGCATACGATAACTGAATGTAATTTAATTCAATATTCCGATGATACAACATCTCGTTCTTGAAATCCTAATCGTAATTTATCGCTAGCCGGGTAGATTTATTGTATATAGAGCCTTAAGCCCATGCTACATGAACAACATTTGTTGGCCAACGAAAATGGTTCGTGTAGCACCCCTGCTCTACAATTCAAAATCGGGAGTAGTTATCTAGACTAAAGTTGTTAGCAGTAAAAGAGACTGCGGCAAGGGCATTAGGACAAACCCGAAGTTCTCGTAACACCCATGGCTCTTTGCCATGTGGAAATGAATTCTATTGGGCGCCATCTAGTGACGAAATATTTTTGACAAAACTAAATTGAGCAAATTAATTTTTAGAAAACTTCTTTGAAATAATGTGATGTGATGATTTTTGATTTCTAGGATTTAGGCAAACATATTTTTGATGGCAAGTTTCATTTAAGATGTGTTTATTGCAACAATGTTTTAAACATGTAACACCATGTTTTAAGGAAAATAATTGATAGACGCAAAACCCATTTTCATTTTCTAGTAATATCCAAATACAAAGCGGAAAAATATTTCGCTAAACAAACACTATAGATGTATGAAATACAGACTTACATTTTCAAAACAAGATAGAAAATATTCGCCATACTTAAACATTACAGGCATATGAAATATAGACTTACATTTCGCTTTTTCAAATACATTGCTATTTTTCATTGTAACAAATGCAAATGTTTTTTCTAGTGATTAACACAATCGTTGTAATTTCATTTGTTTTTCGGGAAATCTATACATTACATGCAAAGAGTTACATTTCCACTTTTTTAAATGCATTGCTATTTTTCGTTGTAAAAAATTCGTATGAAATATAGACCTATATGATAAAGGCAATTTCGTTTTCTGAATAAATTATGCATGCGAGGCTATGAGTAGAATTTATGCATATACATGCTTTCATTAATACACTATTATGATATTAGTTTTAAACAACAGTAATTTCTTTGCATTTCTTTTTGGTTTATATGGATTTTCGGGGGATGTACACGTTTGCTGAGTTACATCTTTTGTCAAATTTGCACGTTTTCAGTTTATTTGGTTTATGAATCTTGCTCACAGTCTTGTTGATATCTTTTCCATTGTATTGTGTAGTTGCCATAGAAATGAGAATGCGTTTTCCAGGCAATTCACAGTTCTTCTAGTTGCGGATTGCTACACATTCGATTCCCTTTGCTGGATATGATTTCCAATCATTAAATTAGTCAATTCCATGTCGAAATCACCTTCTAAACGTACAATTGCTTGTAAAGAGTGTATTCATTCACACATAAGAAAATATAGGCACATGATATGTAAAAGATGGATCGCAAAGATTTTTGAGAAAATTACGAAATATTAATTTATAGGTGAAAAACAACATCTATAAAATTGCATAACCATTGTATAAACTTTACTATACTTGGAAAATTTAATGCATATTCAGTTAATATCATGCTAATCCTAATGATACTACAAAGCGAAAATCAATGTGTATAATTTATAGGTTCAGTAAGCTACTAGTTAAAAAATAGCAAATTTAAAATGCATGCGATTAAACAAAATATTCAACATAGCAAAAATCATTAATGTCTAATTTAGTTTGAAGCGGTAATTTAAAAACAATCGATTTAAACGTTAAATATTATAATAGCTTGTTATTCGCGTGTAGATGCATTTGAACCAAAACGCATTGCCTTCAATCCTTTGAGTTTTCAATAAGTCGTTTTACTAATCTGGATAAAATACATCATAACTCGAAAAAGCAAATAACAATGGTAGAGAGTAAACAATTTATTAAATACACACAAATGCATGCTTGTAATATTTACTCATTTTGTTAAGATTAGATAGAAACAATGAATGAATTCAACTGATCAAATTAATCAAATCATTGTAAAAAACTGAATATTGTGGTAAAATTAAGATATCTCTTCATCATTGAACAAAATGAAAATTTTATGACGGTATTAGTATAAACGTTTTTTTACTTTTGTGATTTACATTTCTTTTCCAAAGTTTTTTACATTTGTGACTTACATTTATTTTCGACGTTTTTCCTTTCCTTGACATCAATCCTTTGTTTAAGTACTGATATACATTTAATTTTTCAATATGTATGCAAGAAATCAACTGATCAAATAAGTCAAAAACATTGTAAAAAAACTGAATATTGTGTTAAAATTTTAGATAGTTTTTCATCATTGAACAAAATGAAAAGTTCATGACGATATTAGTATAAACTTTCAAGAATGAGAAAGAAAAACGTAAATACACATAAATATTATAAATTCAGATTTTATTTTCGTACTTTAAGAATGAATGGTTTAGTTATTTAATACAACATATAAATATAAATTTTAAGACATTCTACAAATCAATGATTGTTAAAGTACTTGCAGTTGTATAATAGTTTATGAATTTCAAAATAAGAAATTTATAAATACTGAGAACAATTTCAATATTTTGAATACAAACAATGTTTAACAAAGGTTTGCATTGTCTCAAAGAAAGTACATGCATAATTTTATGCATTTCCAAAAGCTCATGAGATAAAAAATTCTGAGAAAATTAGATAATAACACACGTATTGTATAAACGTTAAAGAAGAGGAATACAAAAATCGTTGCTAACATTGTTCCAAAAATGTGCATTTATGTATTGATCTACAAAGTAGAAAATAAAACTCCAAATTTCTAAACTAAAAACAAAATGCTTTCAATGCTATACACAGCTTTACAATGTTAAAAGCGTTAACATTCGCATTTTTCTTCAGTCAATGAGTAATTTTTAATAATCACAAATGAATACATAACGCCATTTAAAAACGAATCAATTAGATGTCATGAATCTCACAAAACATTATTAATTACGAAAATACTAACAAATTTTCATAAAAAACTACATTAACGCAAAAATGATTAAATTTATTGATTTTACAAACCACATACCCGTACACAGTTTAAGCGCTCATGAAATTGAAAAATTGATTATGGTTATTCGTTTTGCATAACGTTTTGACTTTGCATTAAGGGTGTGCGGGTAGGCGATTTTCATACCTGTATCCGCCCATTACTGGATAATTGAGATCCGTACCCGCCCGTGAAATCCTTACACGTACATACCCTTACCCGTGAGGGTTGTACCCGTATCCGCCCATAAAAAATTAAACCATAAAAATTGAAAATTAATAATGCCGCAAAAATCGTTTATTGACAATACATGTAAATTTCTATACTGTAATAGAATTATCTTATCTTACATTACAACATGTTGTATTAGACAAATTCTGGTTGGGAATAATTGGGAGTATATAAAATATATCAAAGGCGCTTCAAGTAGAACTAGGCACTAACAAACTAATAAATAAACCAATAATACGAAATAAGTTAATTTAATCTACCCGAATTTTACCCGTTGGGATAACTGTCTTACCCGTACCCACCCGTACCCGTGAAACTTTTAGCACACCCACCTATACCGCACGTACCCGTACTCGCACAGTCCTACTTTGCATACCCTTCCACTTTACGTTTCTAAATGCATAGATCTTGAAATTATATTCCAAAAACGCTGATAATCAAAATATGTAAAAGAAAAAATTGACCTTAAATTTTGTAATGTTTTAAGTTTTGATTTTTTTGGATTTATTTTATCTACGATGCATTCAGATTGATGAGTGATTATAAATAATTCTCCTTTTAAAAATTGATTTTTAACAAGTTTAATACAAATTTTTGTTAGCAAAGATATTAAACCTGCACAAAAATTTCGAAATTTTTATATTAATTCGTAATCACATGAAACAAAGTTACTAATATTAACTTATTAAAATGCAGAAATAGCTTACATTGTAAAAACTGAATTTTATATTTTATATTCAGATTTTTTCTATATTTTGAAGCGTTAATGGTTTCGTTTTTATGTGTTTTATTTAATATCGCACGTAAATACCCATTTTAAGGCATTCTACAAATTACATTATGTAGTTGGAAGATAAACTTTACTATTTGCGTAAAAGACTGCACAATATTTAGAATACACATCAATAAACACCGTTTGAAGATGACTTATACTGTTAATTTATATCTTCCTGTACGTAAAGATAATTCTTCCAAGAATTAAGTTTGTAATAAATGAAAGTTATGTATGAATGTACTGACAAACCACTGCAGAGAAACATTTTTATGTTAATGAAAATCAATAAACGTGATTAAAAATTTAACACAAAATTTTCTAAATGACATTTAAGTACAGCCCCAAATTTCATCATTAATACAAAATGATGATGACAAAGTAACGAAGTAAATTTTTTATTCCCAAGAGCTAATGCATGCATTTAAAAAGGGTTATTTCATACAAGTGGAGTCAGTTATGTTTAAAAATAAATAGAACAAATTTCTGGGTAATAACGAGAATTAGTGACATTTAATAACATTGTGTATTATTCCACAAACCTACTAGTACTAATATGCATAACAAGTTCTTCAACAATGAATCATGATTTCAATATACTAATTTTTCCAACAGTATAAAACTAAATACGTACACTGTAAAATTATTCATAGTTTGGCTATGTAATGTATGAATATTCACATATTTTAGCCACACCCCCTCATTATTTATTAATTAAACGAGGGTTATGACTATGACTAATCAATTAGCACCTGTCAATCAATTTGTAACAATCGTATGTGAACGCTTTTTGTTGAAATTGGTCTTGCAATTTCAACAAAAATTTTTTTTGTGACAGATTCCTTTTGGAGAATACGTATTTTATGTATTTTGGAAGCATCGGTTTACAAATAGTTTCGCGTCCCTTATTATTATTGCTGTAGACTAATTCCTATAACAGCTAACAACTACAATGTTTTTTGTTGTTGTCGATAGGTATATATTGATTTCCTATATAAATAAATATTGAATTCTGCTTTCATAATTTTAATATAATATATATTAATTTGTAATGAATGAAAACTTTAACAGTAAGCATGTAATTTATATACTTTATAATTTTAGTGCAGCACAATATGAATTTCGACAGCAAATCAATAATGTTGTTACTATCCGATCTAGAAATTCAACTTTTCCAGCATTCAGTAAATTGTGTCAAATCAAAAGTCCACACTGTTGACATCTCCATGATTTAGTGAAATGCGCACTATAATTATGCAATTATTACCATCACTCATTTAGGAATGTAAACAAGCACATTTCATAAGGCGCTGTTTAATAATATTCAAGAAAATGCGAATACAGATATTGAAACAATATTGTTTCAATAAAGACATTAAAATAAAATTAAAATAGCTGGTTGCTGCTGCATATTTCAAAAACTTAATAATGAAAAATATTTTAATATTTTAGTTCAACTGTTATATTACATGAGCAATATTAATATTTAACTCAAATATTTCTGCATATTCGGGTATTTTACAATGAAGAAACTGAAATATAAAAAGTTTTTGTAACACTATGCTACACGAACAACATTTGTAACCAATTTTTGTTGCCAACTAAAATCGTTCGTGCAGCATCCCCACCCCAACTTTTGTCTAAAACTATTGACTAAAGTTGTTCGTGTAGCATACCAAATCAACAACAAAAGTTGATGATCGTTCGGACGACCAAAATCGGCGACAAAAGTTGTTCTTGTAGCATGGGTTTTATCCTATTGTATGTGTTTGTATATTTGATGACGCTATTCAGATAAATTACCAGTTTGTAATTGTTAATATTTATCTGAATAAAGAATATCTTATCATATCTTACCTATATATTCAACGATAATAAATCTATGCATTCAGCAATTGAATCTGTAGCACATAATTGAAACAAATTGACAGCGTACTTCAACCTGCATAAGTTACTTATAAATGAAATTAAAACATAATTTTGTATTTTGCAGCCCTCTACGACCAATTATGATGTTTCAGCATTAACCCTTAATCTTAATAATGCTAAGGCTCCAACTGTGGATAGCTTCAAACATTTAGGAGTAATTTTTGATTCGAAAGTAAATGTTGAATTACACAATAATGCAATAGTCCGAAAATTGGCAATAGTTATAAGAAGTATATCAATGATAGTAAAGCAACTACCAGACTGTGCAATAATTCAATTTTTCCATTCATTTATAATGAGTCATCTAAGTTATGCAAATATATTATTTACTGATCTAAAAGATGTTTTTCATAGAAAACTTGATATTCAATTGAAATGGGCCCTAAACCTTTTAAAGATAAATTATTTCAGAACTAGGCAGTATATTTCTAGGTCTATCTTTTTACCAAGCCTTTTTACGGCACGTTTGGAGAAGTGTAATTAGCAATTTCTTTTGGTTGTAATGGAAATGAGAATATGTTGGAGTTAATAAACTAGTTACACAAAAAATTTAGAAGTACAACAAATAGATATTCATTATTTTTCCTTTGATTTTTATTCATTTTTTGAAATACTTCCGTTTATATTCGTTCCTTCCTTAATATAATATTTTGCAAAAAATTAATAGGAAATAAAAATTTAAATTGCTAGAATGTCAACAGGCTAAAAGTTGAATGCATTTAGATGCGTTTAAATGCTACCTAAGAAGGGTTATGTAAGAAATTATGTGAAAGAATTCGGCGACTCTTTAAATCTTTGTCTTAATTTTCAATTTAAGCAGAATTACACAAAATTTAAGTTCTGTGTATCATTTTGTTGTTTGCGTTGCTTTTTAATACTGCTTTTAGTGGGTACAAAAAGTTACACAGAATGGAAAGATATGGTAAAATTCAAATTGCAAATTATTTATTTCGTAAACCATTATAAAGTGCAATTCTTCAACAGAAAATATTACTGCTTATAAAATTTAGACAAACACTATACCAAAAGCTTTTTCATTAAGCTATCTATTCCATTCTTAAACTGTAGATGTACATATTCAAAACATTGAAGAACCCATAGAAATATCCAATATAATATCAAACACTTATGTGAAGTATAAAATTGCAAACAGAACTGCATTACAATTTCACTATATAATTTGAAGCATTATAAATGGTAATCTAATTATTTGGAAGCCAGATCGAATATTTTTACTGGAGTTCTTTCTAAAGTATTTGCTCAACTTCTTTTTCTAAGGAATCTGCAAAGTTCAATTCTTTATGATATGCACTTGCATACGTGCAGACACTGAGAAGAAAAGTGAGAGGAAAAAGTATCCTTGAGTACAAATCAATTTTATTAACATCAATATTTATTTGTTTCCTCCACTCATGGTTTGCCTTTGATTGTCTCTTTATAATCCCCTTCAATAGCTTAATTTTACGATTAGCCATTTGTTTGAAATTGACGCGTTTGAACCTCAATTTGACGTCTTGAATATATTCCAGGCATGTTAGTATTTCTTCTATGTTTTCTTCACTATTCTAAAATATTTAGCTATTTTAATAATCGTATAATCCAGAAAAATGAATATCAATTTCTGTTAAGAGTTGCAAGAAAGAAAAACCTCTACAACTCATAATTTACAATTTTCAACAAAACATCCAAGCAAAAATGTCTCTCACTTCTTAGCTATTACTGGGCGTATCATATTGTGACAAAGTAAAGTGCTCTTTCCATTTTTATTGGAAAACATATAATGCGTAATGTATTCCCTGACTCAAAGATGGAATGGAATGGGATCTCAGGCCGTATCTGATCGAGATCAAATTCTCAATTTTGAGAAAATTTCTGATGTATAAATTTTCGAAAATTGTATATGTATGTAAATATATTTTATGCATTGTATGTATATTTTAACCACTTAATACCATTTTCATGAGCGGATCCAGAAAAAATCAATGGGAGGCATGAACTGATAAATTACCAGTTTCCCCTGTAATTTCATGGAAATTCATGTATACCTCTAAGTAATACTGAAATTGTGTTTTAAAGTTTAGAAAAAACAACACACAGAATGGGAATGAAATATTTATAACATAAAGTCTAACCTAAGCATCGATTTTGAAAATTTACCTTGTATGCAATAATTGTGAATTGTTATCAAATAGTTTCTAGATGTCTTTTATAGAATTATTTGTGAAAGTTGTGTAACAATGTGAGATTTTATGAACATTACAACCAGCGTTTGCTTGTCATCATTCATCAACTTCAATGCCATTTCATATATTACAAATATGCTTAAAAATAAGATAGTATATTTTTTTAATCTCTTGCACTGGAATCTCCATAGTGAGGAGTGAGGTTGATAAGCAAGCTTTAGGCGGCAAATTTTACAATTGGCATCACTTTCAATGCATACTATATTTCTTTCTGCATTTGTCAAGTATGTGCTTTATACCATTGAGACTATGGTCAGTGTTGTATTTCTAATTGTCCTTGTTGTTACCTATTCAAAGATTATATTTTTGTGGTGAATTCAAAACATGTTAGGAGGGCATTTTCTTTTCTCTGAAGTTAAATCTTGCATTAGACGCCACTTTGTATTCTTCTCAATTAGTATTTTGATTGAAAAGAACATTCGAAAAATATGTGTGTTAGTTTTCAGCGGTACGGCCTTACCGTGCAGTTATCACTCAAAATAAATATATATAATGCAACCACTTAGAGTGATAATGTATTAGGCATTGCGCGGTGGACACAGGCTGACCGGGGAACTCTTCTTCGTCAGGAGACTTGACTATCGATGGGGACGACATCGCCTCTGTCTGTTGCTTTTCTATTTTATCACTAGTTGAAATCGTGATTCTCAGCTCACACAGTAATATAATGAGAAGGAATATAGAAGACTATAAAAAAGAAGAGGGTTTTCGCTATATAACCTACTCTGAGATACCGGTGGCTGGAAGTAAAAAGAGGATGCAACATGAACTTTCGGAAACCTAGATTGGTTGGTATCTTCTCACGAGCTGATTCGGGTAACCAAGTCGTAAAAAGGCCCCTTAATAAACCCGCAAGCATGATTATTATTAAATATAATAATGTAAAATATAAACAACTATCGCTGATTTCTGTAGAGCTAAAATAATGGTTAATACATAAAAAATGAAACCAGCTTCAACAAAGTTGAATTAAAAATAAATTTTAAAATCACAAAACTTGTTTGTACACATTGATTTGGCACATATTAACCTACCTGTTTTTAATAAATCCATTAACCGATCATAGTTAAGCACTCTTGTTTACAAATGGTTTTGTGTTGATAAAGTGAGACATAAATTTAAATCATAATTCTAAGATCGAAAATATCTCAATGATATTAAACTACACTGTTGAAGCCCAGACAGCTTTATTAAAGACAGGCATTAGTTTAATTGGGGTCGAAACTACCTTATAGTATTCAATACAATACTAGTGCATAAAATAACTTACCTTGCTTTTATTAAATTAAGAATTTTTTCCAATTTAGTATCAAAATTCCGATTGAAAGCAACAAATTAAAATTAATATTTTTAACTTCAATTTGAAAAAGGATTTGTCTTTATCGAGAATTTCAATATACTCGACTATACTTCTGTATTTAGGTATTCTCGGAATTATAAAATATAAGAAACCAATGATAAAGCTCAACTTTTGTATATTTATGAGTGAATATTGTATTCACAATAGTGTGAATGTTATTCTGTGTAATTTGTTGCAATTACACTGTTAATATATTAGGCTAAATATGCGCACATAATAAAGTTATTCCAAAAAAATTATGATCTTGGTACAACTTAGTTGATTGTTGTTTACTTGATCTTTTTCTCATTGCTGTTAATGGTATTTTTTTCTCAGAAAATTTGCTGAAATTTTGAACGGTTAATTTCGTCTTGTCGTTGCGTGAAAGAACTTCATATTATAAATGCGATATATTAATTTTTGGACTTAGCAATTAATAAGTGAATATAATAGGCAACTCAACTATTAAAAATCTATATAATATATTATATTTATAATTAGTAACGACTTTAGGAATTCCATTGTTACAAATGCTTGCAAAAAATCAAAAAATTGATGAAATGAAGTTTTAGCGGACAAATTTTCAGTTTTCTCTCGAAATTAATCAGAGGTGCACGCACTTTTATATCAAACAACGTAATCAGAAAAGGATTTTTCTGCTTTTGGGTGGTCAATTCCAGACAGAAGAAGTCTTCTATTTTCAGAATGTGTTGGAGTACTTGAAATATTTGTTTTCTATTTGAAAAGACAGTGATACATTTTAAATCCTTATTTTGTGTTAGATTACATACTGGACAATTTACCAGAATTATGCCACTTCCTGATCACAAAATGAATCTGAACTTGCTAATAGATTTGCCAGTTTTTTTCATGATAAGGTGAGAAAAATAACTGCAGTCTTTACAGATGGAGTCTATCATCAAAATCCTATTGTCTCGTGTTTCAACATTTTAACTTTGTTAAGTTTGATGAAATTATTCATCTTCTCAAGCAATCCCCAACAAACCCTGGCCACTTAATAAACAAGTGAAGGGAATAAATAGATACAAATGGTCTTGTTTCAATAAAATGAAGTTCATTATTAAGTAAACATCGAATGAAAGAAATGCCATGTGTGCCTTTAATAGTTTAATGGTTATAGAAGCTTTTTTCATATTGATTTCGTTTGCTATTTCTGTAATTGGTAAATAGTAAGTCTTGGAAATTCGGAATAAATCCAAATCAAAATTTCTGCTAGAAATGGAAAAACATTTAAGTCACGAGTAGGGGAAGTTTTATCAAAAAGTCAAAACGTCTCCAATAGTTTGTTTTTGCACAAAACTTAGAAAAAACATAAAACCATGTGTGAGATTGGATTAGCTATGGAGTAATTAAGTAAAAAATTCGAACAATTTTGTAAAGTCAAAAAAGTCAAAGATTGGGAGAAGTTGTCAATTATTGTTGAAAACGGCTTTAAACAGTTACTTGTCAAGCATGCTTATGTCAAGCAAAACGTTAAAAAAACTCACGATTAAATTTGAAATACACCGCACATAATGGTAATCTCTCATTTGATTATTAAAAACTTACAAAACAATTGATACTATAGTAAAACAGTGGTGTAAATGTCTCATTATTGTGTTAACTTCATTTCAGTAAGCTGAAACGTACATCGCTTAAATCGGTTAAGTTGCATGCAATATTAAGAAATTTCCTCACAAAATTTACAAGAACGTGCAAGGATTTTATATTGCAAGCTGTGCAACAAAAATGTAAAGCATAAAAAGCGTTTCTTGTTGAGAGCCATGGAAATTCAGAAAAGCATTACAATCTTCTTCAAGAATAGTCAGCATCAACTTCATGCTAAACAATGATTGGTTGTTCCCGACCTTTCTGTTTGTAAAAATAGTCGTTATATCATTCACTGCAGCAGACATCATGTTGTACAATCGCAACAATGAGCGTCTTAGGTCAAGAAAAGTAAGAAATGTGAAAATAATTATTCAAAATAAATTTGCGTTTTTGGTCAAAAATAGCTTGCCCTAGTCATGAGAAATTCAGCTGAAGTTGAAGATTAGACTTTGTTTAGAATTTTTGCTTCGTAGGAAATTATTTAGATAGTTACTTATGTCACATCGTCTTAAGATATTTGCGTTTTTATAATGAGGCAGTGTGATGCGCTGTTTCACCTCAACGTCTAAGCAAGTATACTGTCATCAAAACCTTGAAAACAACGTTTTAATAAACGGGTAGTTCATTTTATAATTCTCACTGGGTTACAAGTCTTTTAAATGCTACATTTACGTATTGGTGGAACAGTTTTCTACATGATTATATACCTAAATTGTACTAAAACGTAAAGCGTTAAGATTTGCTTCGCACAGTTTCAAATTTTTAGGTTGTCAACAACAATGAATTACGCAGAACAATGAAAGTAAAGGATTGACATGATGGATAAATATGCAAGATAAACTATATGCAATAAAAAATCAGAATTTGTTCACTTTTATTATCCTTCAAATTCTTAGATATAGGCGTGAACAGCAGTATTATTTTGATTTATCCTGGTAACAACTGACATGTTCTAGTGTCGAAAATGGACTGGTTCGCAATAAATATCTGAACTGTAAACCACAAATGCAAATGGGATGCGTCAACCATTGCTCTTGAGCAGGGCCTTGTCGGACGGGGCAGGTACGAGGCAATATTTTCCATAAGTGGGGCAACAACATTCTTTAGTTTAGAAAAAATGAACTAAAAGTGTCGATTTTTAGATGGTAAAGAAATTTTTATTAATAAACTTTTGCCTGCTTGAAATCATTTGGATTAACTTGAATGTTTTGCACAATTAAAAAATGAATTATCATGAACTTTTAAGTAATGAACAAATTGTGAAATGAAAAATTACATGTTGTCAGTTATGTTTGAGTACATTATTTATATGAATTTAGTTTAATTATAAAAATATAGAAAAGATCTGGACTTAATAATTGAAAATCCAGTACTGCTAGGTCGATTGTACATGTATATGTTAAAGGTGGTATGGTCAATACTATACCTTTTACCGACCAATTTAAAATATTAGACATGCAATTTAAAATTATGTACATTCAATTTAAAATTATAAGAAAGCAAATTAAAAAATATTGAAAACAATTTAAATTTACATTAATTACTCAAACTCATAAATCGCTCTAATTGAAGCACGTCCATGTTATGAACATAATTCATCAATCCACCAATGGTTCACCATTAAGACAGCTCGAAGTACTTGCTCTGAACGTTATTGTAAAATTGGATCGCCTTCTACATCGTATTTGTGTCAGCGATAGATTGGTCAATAACTGTCTCCATTATCTGCAATCTATGTTGAACTTGAGTTACACCTGGTGGTCCTGGAGTAACTAATTTTTGGTTACGCTGAAGAGTTAGGCGTCTTTTGCAAGATTATTTCATTGTTGACCAATATTATTCTATTGGACCGAGTGGTGCAGAATATGGACCCATTCTGATAATCATGAGGTCCTGAAATTCATTGGCTATGTTTTGCTCTATGGCACTATGTGAAGGGGCATTATCGATTACAATGTCCAAATTTCTCATTGCAAATCCTCTTGCAACCAAGTTTTCCAACATTTCATTAAAAATTGTTCTAAACCTTTCTTTTGTGATAGAACATCTTTTAAGTTGATATACAATTCCAATAGTTTGTCCGTACATACCTACGATATGGACATTTGGATCTTTACTATTTGGGAGGATAGCTGTGGCTTTCGAACCCCTAATACTGCGTCCATAATTTCTTCTACAAAAGAGGTTTATGTTTGTTTCATCTTCGTAGAGAACCATTCTTCCGGAACCATTGACATGCATAATTTGTTCACAAAATAGTTTGCGCTTTGCTATGTTGATAACTCTGTTAGGTTCGTGCGGTACATTTGTTACATTTTTGATGCTGAACAGCTGATTTTCAAGATGACGTGCCACTGTTGCGACGCTGACTTCGAGCTGAAACTGCCAGGCCAACATATCTCGGAGTTGTCGCAACGAAAGCTGACAATTTACCTCGATTGAGTGAATCAAAAACCCTCGTCATGTTCGGGAGTAATCTTGACAAAGTTGTCTTTTATACCGCCTCTTGGCTTGTTTTCGCTAATGCCTGTCAAAACCCATCTACGCGCGGTGGACGTGCTTCAACCATTTGCTTTTGCAACAGTTAGCCAATCTTCTCCTTCATTTGCAGCTTGTATTACCCTCTTTTTTGCTTCAACTCTGGCTGTATTTTATTGACCGTGCTTTGAGCTTTGTTTTACACCAGCGCGACGTACTGGTATACCACTATCTTTCTCAGATGATGACATCATACAAATACACAGTCCTATCAAAATAGCTTTAAACGTGCAGAACAAATCAATGTGTTAAATTGAATGTACGAAATTTCATTAATTTAGTTGCTTATAATTTTAAATTGAATGTACGTAATTTTAAATTGCTTATCTAGTATTTTAAATTGGTCGGTAAAATGTATAGATTTAGCAGTCAACAACTAATATTTGTTATTATTCCGGGTTCACATATTTTTACAGGGCCGCATTTGAACCGTTGTAGAAAATTTGTCGAACAGTGGTCCATTTGAAATAAAAATGTTACTATAATGGTGTCAACTTATTCCAATCCGAAATCAGTTCAGTGGCGGTGCTAGATACCTGCAGACCCTCACTGGAACTGCACGGGGCGGAGTGCAAGTCTTCAAATGTGAATAAGTAGGATTGATATCCGACGGAATCCCATTGATGCAAAGTTGTCTATGATAGTATTTATAAGAATCCCTATAAGAAGTTGTTGGTACGTAGTGAGTCGGCTTCTAACTGAGGCACGACAAAGAGACTGATAATCTGTAAAAATTAATGAATTGGCACGAGCCAATAAACAAGCTGCTAGCAGTGCCAAAGCCTCTTTAAAAAATATTGTTTGAAGTGCCCCTGTACCCGAAAAGTAAAGTTTAATCCAGAAGATGAAGAAACTTCAATCTCAGTATTGAAAGCATCAGAATACAAAATCACTGGTGCCAAAGGTGGCAAGATATTAGGATGGCGAAGAATCTTCGCCGAAGTAACAATAGTGGCTTTAAGGTAATCCCATAAAATCTTGATATAATGGTTTAACAAGGACCTAAAGGCCAATGACCCGCAAAGCAAAATTGTGGTGTCCTAAAATCTTTTGCTGTTGAAGCGTAGAAGCCTTTTTGATATCAATATTAAGTAATCTTTGAATAAATCATAACATCTCCTGAGAAAGTGTGACAATATGGTATGGTGGGACAATATGGTATGGAGAGGAGAAACCCAAGAATTTCAATGTTAGTGGAAGGAGTAAGAGATGTCTTATCCTTTTGGAAATGTATACCGCAATCCTGTAATACATCGATAAATTACAGAATAGAATCAAACTGACTTTTGTGTGCTGCAATGATTATATTGTCTATATTAGTCCAAACCAAGGATGCGATTTTCTTAAGGGACTTAAAGAGACTGTAAACAAATATCTGGTATAAAAATGGAGCTACGCTAGTTCCCATTGGTAATTTAGTAAAACGATAACGGCAACCATTTGGAGAGAAAAAGTAGTCTGATAACTTTCAGAAATAGGCAATGAGAGGTGGTAAAACGCAAATTGTACATCTAAGGTAATAGCTACATGATCCACCGGAATGTTTTATGCAAGAATACCAGTGAACACGCCGGAACAAAGAATCGAAGTAACTTTAATATGCGAAAAGTCTACCAACATGCGAATTTTTGTAGCTGATTTGGGAACTGCAAAGATCTGGAACACAAATGGTGATCGCGGAGCCTTCTCGATAATACTTGCTTGTAATAATGCTTGAATATGAGCTAAGAGATGTTTACGTAGAAGTGGAGGTGGGGACGAGGTCCTTTACACACTGAGGAATAAACTTAGATATGTCAATATAGGTGCCTTCAAGAATGAGAACCTGCTATCTAAAGAAATTAACTGATACAAGCGATTCCAGTCCAATGAAACAGAGGGGAACAAATAATGAGGAATCGCCTGGGGATCGAGAACTACCGCTGGATCAGAACGTCTTCTGAGATTGAATTCCAGCGAATGCCATGTTGCTCAATCCATTGAATAAGCCAATGATGAGAATTAAGGTTATCCTTAGGTTAATAATGTTGGTCCTCATGAAGCCGAATATTGTTACAGAGTAAGAAATCACATAGACATTCCCAAGCCATGGTTTGTGTCAAATGAGAAATTGAAAAATTATAATTTTTGAAATTGAAAGAATTTGGCTTATTCATTTATCTTAAATATTTTTCATATTGCCTGTAGCAAATTTTTTCAAACTAAAATGAGAACAATATATATTCAAAAAAGTTATTTAGAGATATTTATTTTTTGTTTTTACATTTCTTCTGCTCTGCGGATGCGAAGGCATACCATCCGATAAAATACTTAAAAGGATTATATTCTGGGCATGGGGTTTCTTGTAAAAATCTGAAGGGAAATGAAAATAAATGTTCATGAACTACATTCACTATACAAATAGAACTAAGATTTTAAAACTAAGACCACCCTGAGGTTGGTCTAATCAGGATTCCAAAAACCAAAATTGAATTACATTCTATTTTCACAGTTCTTCAACTTCGTCATCAATATTGGAAGTATGTCAGAATTGTTGTGCAATAATTAGCAACCCAACCAACTCCTTCTAGCAATATGGCACTTCAGCAATCTGAAGCATTATTGTTGTACCAATAAATTTATCTCATAGGGGACGGTCCTTGCAACTATGTTGATTTTTGTTTAAGAGAACGTTTGTTTGATTCTGTATTCTTCCATTCTCCATACCCGTCGGAAATTGTTTCGCATAAATGCCAGCTTTAATCTGAATAGAAAATAGCAATTCATTGGAATTTTGAGATGCCTGTTATTTAGCGCAAAGAGTTTCTCTTCAGTTGACAATTAGTTATTCCAACAATATGTTTATATCATCAGAGCACTGCTTTCTTGATTGTTGTGTAAAAATCGTCAAGGCAAATGCAGAACAACTCAAAAGACATGTATCCAAAGACAGTCAGATTTGAATTCAATGAAGTAAGTACAGGATAGAGCAAATTGAGACTAAATTCTCTTCGGACATTCGTTTTATTGAACCAGCTGCAAAAATGGATGACTCCTTGAATTGCCTGCACAAACTGGTAGAATATAACAATGAAATAATGGTATGATAAGCAATAGAAAAACCTGTGTCCTCAAAGAAGTAATATTTACAGTTATATTTAATTATTTTCAAATTGATGTTGTTCAGCAAATATTTTAGGATTTGACAATGGTAAAAAAATGAAGACCAAGAACTAATAAGTCAAACTTCCTGTTTAAATATTAGCATTTTCGATTTAGGTTTTGCTACATGAGTAAATATGATGCTAAGTAACTTCTTAAAGTATAATATCATCATTTTTTAAATTGTTTGAAATATATATATATTTATGCAAAAATTAATATCTACTTTGACTAATTTTTTCAGATCTTTTTTCTTCTCGCGTTTAAATTGAGATGTATTAAGATAGCACACAATGGCGAATTCTCCGAGTGCACAGACCACATAAAGGAAGCAGATGCCATAGTAAAGGTCCAAAGCTTTTATTGCACCCCCTCTTGGAAGATTTGCACTTGTTTGAGAGATACACATTGTGACTGTTAGTACTGTAGTAACTGCTATAGAAGCACGAGCAGGTATAGCTTGTGGGTCTAACCAAAAATTCACCCATGAGACAACAACAGTTAAAGTTGTGGGTAAGTAGTCTCCAAGAATGATTACTGCCACTTCACGATGCAATGTAAAATTCAGACTTAGAGCAGAAAAACTCCCTAAACACTTACTAAAATATCACTTATAGCATAACCAGTGCGATTTTAATAGTTTCCTAGATATTCAAAACCTTTCTGAATTCTTTAAAATATCTCTGTGTAATAAAACAACAGTGTTTAATGACGAACACAATTGCATTGTACAAGCAAATTCAACTGAAATCATGCTACTACTTCCATTGCCCCATAAGTTTACATAATGACATAGAACGCAACTTTATAGTGTCAAATTTAACTCAATTTACTCTTCATCACTTTAATAATAATAATAATAATAATAATAATAATAATAATAATAATAATAATAATAATAATAATAATAATAATAATAATAATTGACTTTCATATTTAGCTGCTGAAGGCATACACAACAAAAAATAAAAACAAGTCAAAATCCAATTTGCGAGTCAGTAGTCGGTTGAGCAGGAAGAGATCACAGGCATGGAAGTAGAGTGACAGCGGGAGAGTGGAGAATTTCAGCAGAGCGTCTTTATAGGCCAAAGGGGAAATCCATTTGAAAGCGCGTTTCTGGAAACGTTCCATGGAGTGGAACAAAGCACGAGAAGGCCACCAACAAGGAGACGCGTAGAGAAGAATGGCGCGAGGAATGGACTTGAACAAAGAGAGATTCACAGCGGACGAGGTATTAAAAGAAACATTACGGAAAATTACAAATAGCGAGGAATTAACTTTGCGGAGACGCAAAGACACATGTCCAGTCCAATTTAAGTTTGCAGCAAGTTGAACTCCAAGATGAGTGTGATGAGGAGCAAAGTTCACAGGTAGAGGCAAATCAGAAGGGGGAGCCACAGAAAAGGAAATACCACATGTCTTGGTAGTGCTAAAATCGAGATGGTTGACAGAGGACCAAGTAGACAAGTGCTCAAGATCAGAAAAAATGTTCGACGCAAAAGACCAACCAAAATCAAAAATCGCAGTTTCGTCAACATACAACAGGCAAGACGAGTTGAGAACAGAATGATGGAGGTCGTTAATGGCAACGAGGAAGAACAGAACAGCAAACACTGAGCCTTGAGGGGCACCACTAGTAACGGAGACAGGAGAAGAGATAGACGAGTTGATTTTGACACACTGGTGGCGATTGGTCAGGTAAGACTGGAACAGTTCGATGAAATCCACATCAAAAACGAATAAACGTAACTTGTCAAGCAGAATGGAATGAGGGAGGCGATCAACTGCTTTTGAGATATCAAGAAAGATAATACAACCAGGATCATTATTATCAGAGTGAAAGTAGAAGTTTTCGATCAGAGTGAGCAGGTTAGTAATCGTAGAGTGGCCAGGAAGGTTGCCATGCTGAGAAGAAGAGATGAGGTGACGAATTTTTGGGAATACATAACGAAAAACAAGGCGTTCAAAATGATAGACAGTCGAGATAGAATAGCAATTGGGCGCTAGGACGTGACCTGCGAGGAGAAATCCAAGATGTCTTCCAACAAGCGGGATAGCCCTTAGAGGAGCAAATGAAGGAGTAAAGATGCTTTAAATGGATAGAAAGCGTGGAGGAGGTTTCATGAATTACAAAGGAAGGGACACCGTCAGGATAGCAAGGACCAGACAACTTGCAAAATTTAAGCATGAGAGAAATATCATGGGCGCTGAAGTCAATTTCACAAAGTCGGATTAGTGTGGAGGCAGCAGGTGGACAGGGCACATGGAGACAGGTACAGAGAAGTTAGAGGCAAAATACGCGTTGAACAGATCAGCTTTCTCCAGGTCAGAGTGAGCAGAAAGAAGATTCCATCTCAAATTGTGGAGCTCAGGCTTGGAATGAAGAGAACGCAGGAAGGAATAAGAGTCTTGAAAGAACCGGACGAAAAGCTGGCCAGAAAAGAGAATTTGTCAAGTTCCATAAAATTGATAACATCTTCTGTGAGAGAAGCAAGCTTCGGAGTAGCAGTAGTACCAGAATGGCGTTTGTAAGACTCCAATTTATCCAAGGAATGCACAGTAAAAGACGAAAAATAGAAAGGAAGAGAAGCACGCATTTTTCGCCGATGAGGAACACAAGAAGAAATAACTTAATGTAAGAAAGTGAAGCAGTCGTCAACTGAGAAGGAATCACTAAAAACGGGGAGCGAATATGAGAGAGCAGCATTAAGTGATAGAAAGTCACTGTTAAATCGAGCATATTGTGGAGCAGCCGGATTAGCAGATGGAGAATTAGAGTTGACAGACAGATTGAAGCGGACGAATGAGTGATCTGAGAGCTTAGCAGGAACAGGGATTACAGATATGTCGAATATTTAGTCGGGGTGAGAGCACAGATCCAAATAAAGCAGGAAGGAGCAGGAAGTAGGAGAAAATACAAGTTGTTCAAGAGAATAGCAGGCAAAAACTTCTAAAACTGCAGACTCATAAGTGTCAGTAGAGTCGAACGCATTCCAGCAGATATTAGGAAGATTGAAGTCACCACAAACATGAAAATGAGGACGAATGGAAAAGCCAAGTTGATGATAAATCAGCAATGGGAATGCGAAAGGCACTTTTCGAAGGAGGGTTGTAAACGCAGAGCAGAGAAACAATGTGTTCACTGAGAACAACAGCACAGCCACAAGGCTGTGGGCATTGGCAAGCAATACGGAAAAGCCAGAGTTACGGGGAGGAGGAAGATCCGAGTGAGATAGTCAGTCATGGCGAGGCGCATTACGGCGGCGGGGAAGAAGGCCAAAAAATTTGCGCTCATCGTCAGAGAGGCGATAATAACGAATCAAGACGCCTTCAGACCACACATCAGGATTCATGGGTGCAAGATGAGACTCTTGATAGCAGACAACATGGAAGGATACAAATGGAGAGTCAGGACGTGGAGGGATGGAAATGACATCATCAAATTGTAGAGAGGAGGAACGAAGGTGATCAGCAACATCTGAGGTGGACACAGAGACAGCAAAATGGCCAATGTAGATATAAGCTTTGCGGGGAGGCGGCGGAAGTGAACTAATTGGAACAGCAGGGAGATGGCAGGAAGCACTAGAACCAAAAACTGGAGGAGGACGATTACGATTAGTAGATGAAGGGATAGACTGCTTAGGAGGATGTGGTAGAGCAGAAGGAGGAGCAAGCGCGGGTGTGAAACTTGGAGCAGGATGATTGAGGAGAGATGAGGCAGAACGTGAGGCAGCAGCACTGTAGGAGAACATTTGATATTGTAGTGAGGAAACATCAAAGGAAAGCTTTGTGAGGGATTCAGACAAGGATTATATGACACCAGGGTCATCATTGGAGGACGGAGTCAAGGTAGAGAGAGAAGTGACAGCTTGGCGCAACAACGAAATGATGGCGTCTTTCTTCAGACCACCAACAGCCGAGGTAAACTGGGCATCGCTCAACTTTTTGAGGTCGGATAGCGAAATTGGAGGCATAACTGAAATCTAATTAAACTGTATAATAAACAGGCAAATCTATGTACTAAACGTTTATCATAATAAGCTTGAAAAGAAAATATGCAATTTGTTTAACTATATAAATAGTGTTTAAGAATTGCGTAAATACACTAATTATTGAGCTGGGTGTCAAAAGGGCGTAAATAGCAAAATATTCATAACTGACTTAAATTAACAGGTATAACCATAAGGCAGTGTATTTACTCAATGTCAAATGTTAATAAAGCACGTTGACATTTGGAAAAATGAGCAAAAACGCTATTTTAAAAAATGAGCATATCTTTCTTAAACTTATCAAAGAGTCAAAATCCAACTTATGCACTCTTGACACCCAGCTTCAGAATTGTCAAATTATGTACATTGATAAAAGCAGAATTGAATTATTAGCTGGATTAATGCAGAGGAAATTCAATGTGTTCGAGGAACGCATAATGAAGTGATATAAGTAACGGTGGTATGAACTTTTCTGTGAGTTCAACGCTGGATATCAAAACACAAAAATTCTTTGTGCTGAAACCAAATGTTTTTGATGTAACGCAACGCACGTGGAAAAATAGGCAGACAAACTTCAATTTTGTTCAACCACTTGGTGCTAACCTCGTAAAACAATCTCTTTTGTCACCAGATTTAAATCTACTGGAATGATTTGCTTGTTGTGGTATCAATTTCAATAATACTAAGAGATGAAGGGTTTTCTGACAAATCATTTTCGGTTTTCGTCTTCCAGTGACTACCAAACACAGATCTTTGTACAAAGGATATTCGATTCCGAACCGTATTATGTATAATGCTATGTAATTTAAACCTAACATAAATTTTCTCTAGCACTTAAAGTTACGTTTTCAGTGCTAAGAAATAGAACTAAAAATATAAAAATTGACGGTTAAAATAGCATTTATTTTCCTCTATTTTTGTGTTATTATTCTTATTTTTGTTCTTAAATTTAACAAAAAAAGTAAGTGCAAAAAATGTGTTTATTCATTATTGTCATAGCAAATAATGAATTGTTGAACATTGGTATCAAAAAAATTCTATTTTCCCTCAAATGATTGTTAAGATTTGAGAAACGTCTTTCGACATCTCGCTAGGAGGTTAAAATTTCCAAAGTTTATGGTACATCCTTGTGCATAATAGTTTGGACTAATTAAATAATTCAAATTTTAGGAGACCATATAGTCTATATTTGTTTAAAATTCGGTGAATTGTGGATTCATGCACAAAATATCATACTATCTAAGCTATTTTACCTGCTACGCCGTGAAACGCGGGCAAACTCTGGAAAGGCAGGCAAAATTTGCTTGGGAACGGCTCGTTGGTTTAGAAGGGCGCCCTGGTTTTGCGAATGGTCAATTTGACCGGTTCTTTTGTAATGTGAAAGATTGAAGACACTGTATGCGTTGATAATTAAAGAAATTCGCAAATTTTTTTCTGCGGCATTTTTCCAGAAATTTTTCGTATTTCGAAGGAATAGTTTAACCACGCATTTTGCAGTAAATAATGATATAAGTGCTCAGCAATTCTCAGAAATGGTAAGCTTAGACCTAAATGTTAACAGGTACATTCTGAAATTAAGTATTTACACTTTCAAAGTCCGAACTATTATGCACAAGGCTGTGCAATGTGGGCAATATGTTACCAGATCGTCAATTAATTCCTTCAAGTCTTTCATATTTTCCAACCGATTCCCAATATATTCCTTTATTTTGGCTTGGTTATTTTCTCATGCATTTTCAATAGCGCTTCTCTGTTTTCTTTTCAAATTTCTTCACAAGTTCCAGAAGAGGCTTGTAAAGATTTTCTTCAATCAGCACTGTCATAATATCTTCCTCTTCAACAGTTCTCTTTACTTAATCTAGGAAATTATCCATTATTTTCTTGATCTCATAAAAGCTTCCAGAATAGCAAAAAGCAGCCTCAGGCCACGACGGCCAGCGGCAAGAATTGGCGGAATGTTATCTTTACGTTAAGTAAAAACATTCAATTAAAGAATTGGTTTGTAAAACCTGTGCCAAAAACCGTCTCATATGAATGGGGCCTCATGGCCATGTACATAAATAAAAAATGCTTCTAGCATTTATAGCATTTTTAAATAAAAAAGCAAGTGTTTAGCTCTAATAGCATGGATAGCAAGAAAATTGACAAATCAGCAGTTATAGTATTATAGCATTTCTAATAGCCCTAGCAATAATATTCCTCTAAATATAATTTATTTCATGTTTTATTTGTGATTATGTAAACTTATGAAACCAATAGAAGTGCGAATGATAATCGTAATATGAAAGCATATCAGAGTAGGGAAAGGAAGAAAAGAATCAAGGCATAAACAGAAGGCAATGCATGGCAAATAATTCTAAATCGAAATATCAAATTTTAAATTTTTCAATATACGGTAACCTAATTTCGGGCAAAATACTATTTCATTTTCCGATATTGGTATTTGAAATATGAGGCACACTGCATAGCAATAATAAAATATACTTCTGTCATGGTTGTCTCTATTTAAAGACGGCCATGCTTCTGTTTAAATTTTCAAGCAAGTGTTACACTTTCATGAAATATAATTTAAGTTATAAGGAGCTTTTTATTTGGGAAAAATTGTCAGATGCCAATACTTAAACTTGTTAGCTTTAACCCTACTTCCAATAGAGTTGATTTTATAGAATAAATCGATTTGTCTGCATTTTTGAACAATTTTTTCCAAGGCTATTATAAAATATTGCAAGTTTTTCATATGCACATATCTAGGGAGTTGAGAGCGCTTATGCAATGATGAAAATTTAGGGAAAAATATTCTTATATCTAAAGTACATGCAAATAAAAATTTTCTTCAATGAGATTTTTGTAAGAACATTCAAATTCTTTCCATATCTGGTGTTCAGAAAATGAGGAGGTCTAATGGCCATGGAAACAACAACTACTCTGAAATATTTCGTTTTCTGAAAACAAGCAATTGTGTGAACCCCGTGCCTAATGTTTGAAGTTGTCTGCCAGTAGGCACGGGAACACCTGACTTCGGGCAAAGACGTGCCTGGACAGGACAACGCCAGGTCACGAATTAATGGCAAAGAGGTTTTAAATATCTTCATTAGATTGTGAGTCATATTAAAAATTTTTTGGAGAAACCATCATAGATTTTTTAAAATTCCTATTGAAAATAGAGCTAAGTATTACAAATTTATTACTTTTATATCATACAGAGTTTTATCTTCGTAGTTGCAAAGAACACGAATAAATAATATCAATCAAAACTGAAAATATGGAAATATATCAATTCTTCAGCACATATACAAGGTTGGCCAAAAAGTTTTCACCCACGTTGTAAGAAAAACATCTTTATTCACAAGTTCCTGCTTGAGTATAAACTTAATAAGGCAGTAAATGATCTTTTGATGCGTTGATCGGTTTATATCCGAATTTTTCAAGTCAAAATTTTAACATTGTCCAACGATAAAGCTGTCATTTATTTAAGATGAAATAATTTAATCAGATTGATTGACCATAGAGGTTTTCTTTGTAGAAACAATCAGACTACTCGTTTTGAGAAAAAAGGCCGTATTCAATACCATTAAAATTAGTAGGAAAAAGTATTTGCAACTAGGTTTTTTGTTATATTAAATGTTTCCAATTTTACAATTGGTGTTCTACTTTCACATATGTCGTAAGAATTAAGCAGCTCAATTATATAATTTCATCAAACATTATTTGTGTCTTTGTATCAATGATAATTACGTATTTTAATTAAGTAAATTATTCCAATTAATATATTAAGTCTAAAATTTCATTTTGACTAAAGAGTAAACAAAATATTATATACCCGTATAATGTTTTCCAGTAAGAAACTTTTAACATTACGGATTTGCACAACCTTATATTTCGTTTGCAATCAATGCTCATGCACACTTAAGACAGTGATACACGATGCGACTTAGCACACTAGCACACCCTGTACTTACATAGCTGAAATTTATTCACTAAAAATTTTTTTCGAATTAATAGAATGAACAAAGGGATGATCTTATTACTTCTTTCTTATAAATTAAAAAACGAAAGGTACTCAATTATATAAAGGTAGACATTACCTTCAATATTAAACCAGAATATGAAATGCCAATGTGGCCAATTTTAAACAAGTAAAAAAGTTTGTCAAGCTCTACCTTGATACATACCTTAGCACGTCTTAAACACTGCTTTAAAATGGATTTTGTGCAATGTTTTTCATAATTCTAATTTTACAGCCTTTTTAATAGTTTAGAAAGAAGAATTCAAATCTCTTTGATTTAGAAGAGATGTCTCAAAATTGTAATTTAGAAATGTTTTACGAATGTCATATGAACAAGTTCAGTGCAAGCAGGGTTCCAAAGCTTCTTCTTCAATCAGAAAGAGCGTCGGATGGAGTGTTGTCAAGCGTTTTAGATGCATGTAAAATCAATAAAAATGCATTTATTCAATCAATTGTATTTGGAGATGAAACTTTGGTATCCTACTATTATCCCTTATCTAAAAGGGAATTGATGGAGTGGCGTCGTCCAGGAGAGCTGCCTCCAAGAATGACCAGAATGGCCCATTAAACAAAAAGCTCATGGCAAGGATTTTTGGGACTACAAAGACATCTTAATCATTGATGTGGCCTAAGGTTTGCCCTCGGACTTGGTGTAGCATAAGTTTCAACTTAATGGATTTTGAGCACTGAGCCCATCGTGTATCATTGCCTTTAAATTTCTAAATAAGATTGTTTCACTCTCTCTAATCAATTTTGGAATATACTTAACTGCCTCCACATTTACCTGTTGCCATAGATCTGTTATATGAATTATAGTTAATACTCCAGAGGTTATATGGTGACAAGAAAGAGAAGTATTCATCTTTTTCATATGGATCCTTATTTCCGATATTTTTCCACCTCAGTTGTAAATTTTCTTTCGTATATGAAACTAAACTCTCTATTATTGATTTATGAAAATAGAAAACTTACAAGATTCAATTAATAAAGGGCAAAATTGAATATCCATTGGGAAATATGTGAAATCCATGCTGCACTTTATGTACAAGGATATGCTAAATAAATTGAAAGTGAAATATTTCAATAGCATTAAATTTATATTACATTTACAGTTTATTTCATATGCAATCAACAATTCTTGTAAAAATTTCCTAATTGGGATAATTATAGGTAAACTTAATACCTCATTAAATACGAAATACGAATAACAATTAATCAAACTATGAAAATAGTAATATATATATATATATAT
>CABFPE010000044.1:539234-575172 GCA_900660155.1 Hofstenia miamia
ATGAAAATAGTAATATATATATATATATATATATATATATATAAGACATCCAATACATACATATTACACAATATAAAAGATTTTTAAAACACTTCATTAAACTACTTTAGCTGCTTTTCATTGCTAGATATAATGAGATATATAAGCAATAGCGACTTGTGGAACTACATATTTTTTCCTGTTTTCCACCCTGGTCCTATCATTATACTTTATGCACCGACATTAGAGCTATAGTTTTGAGCCCTCATCGCTCGAATAGTGTGGAGTGAATTGTAATTTTTATTGCTGTGGTTGTTGCAGATCACCCAGACACTAAAGGTTGTAAAGTTTGCTCATATTTAAATGATACACAGTTATTAAAATTGTGACGTTCTTACTGTAACCACAATCTTAAAGAGCTTTAACACGTTAGACATTTGAGACCTATAGATTTTGTTGGGCAAGAACAACGAAAAAACATTATTGCTAAAGTTTAATTAACAGCAGACTTTTAGGTTACCATATTTATTCTCGCCGTATCCAGATACAATAATAATTTTAAGCAAGCTGAAATTATTTCTTAGATACTAGTCTATTATAACCCAAAAACCTACTTAGTCTTCACTATAATATCTTATTCTAAGACAAAAGAAAGTAGCTAGTGTTTTCGGATCTACTGTTAAATTAACGTTTAGAAACAGTTCTAAACAACCAAATTTTTAATTTCTGATGTTAAAAATTTCATTTTATAAATTTTATTTATGTGAAACTATCTATATCTGCAAATAATAAAATCACAGCTTGCATCAACTGAAGACCACACAAAGCAAAAAATACAAATATAAAATAATATGCTGTTCATTTGCACATAGATTTACTTTTTTAAAGATATTCTTTTCCTATCTCAAAAATATAAAAAGGTTATTTAACTCAGGAAGGAGGACATCTTCACCCCAAATTCTGAATTTAGCTCATACTGCAATGCTTCTCAAAAGTAGACTATACGCTATATAAATACAGTCATCAACCATTGAGAAAATATGCTATCCCTAAAAATCACAGTGAGGAATTGACACGAACTCAATCAATTTAGAACCTCTTTATAACATATAATCAAATTCCATTTAAGTAAATTTGGAAAAATAATTTTTCTATGGTTTACACCAAACAAAATTTTTTTTTGATCTCTCAGCAAAATGCATAGGGCCTATAAAGTCTCAATTGCCCCAAAATCTATCAAATATTTCCTTTCAAAAAATTCAACCCTACACTCCACATTGCTTCACCATGAAGAAAGATTTCGTGACTGCATAAGAATGCAGAACAATTTAGAGCAATCACTAAAATATTTTTTTTCTATGCTTTTTTAAGAAAATATATGGGTGAATAAAATGCAAATGCACATCACAACATATAATTTTTTATTCAGTTACGAACCTTTAAATAATAGGAACCGCTGTGTAAAAAATTCTAAGAGCCCAATATTTTTAAGAAAAATATCGAGTTAAAACGAGTTTCATTGAAAGGTTCTAAGTGACAAATCGAGCCGAGCTGAGCTTAAAAATTTCGCCTCGTTAACAAATTATGTTTTATCTGACTAGTATTGCAATAGACATTTTAAATATTATGTTTCTGTATCTCTAAAAATCAAAACACTTTTCAAAATTATTCCTACATCCTTTTATAAATTCACTATAAATATCTGCTGCTAGAAATCTCTATTACCACAAATTATATTTTTACGTTTACTAATAAATATGAATGTGTAACTGTAGTATAGAAGCATTAAGCTAAATTAGTTTAAAACAAAAACTTGCTACATTGTTTATTGAGTTCTGTTCTATTAGTTCTACCATAATTTGTAAGAATACTTCTGAAAAATCACGTAAAACAAATATATTTGAAAAATATAGCAAAATTTTTCCTTTATTATGATTTTATAAGTGTAAGTTTTATATCTCACAAACAGAACATTGTAAAGAGGCCTCGAATTCAAAACTTTGTCTTGAAGGAATACTTTAGTCACAATGAGGGAACTCAGGATATAATTCCGTCAGTTATATTTAAATATTTCCAGGATATACATTCAGAGGTGGATTGGTACACCGGGCGACCAGGCAAATGCTGGGTGGGCCGGTTTGGGCCGACCTAACATTTTTGTGATCAAACGTATTAATTAAAGAACTTAAAAAAATTCTTTGTGATTTGCAGCAAGAAAATTATCTGTGAATTGTACTGAATTATTATTTATGTGGGAATAAAACAGATGACAGTCATTAACAGTTGATATTATTCTATTATATGTTCAAGTGAGTAAACACAAACTTCTTTGTTTTAAGATGCAGTTCACAGCGTGAGATTTCAGGACTTCTTTTTTTAACATTAGCAATGATTGGATAAGAATTATGTATTGAATAAACTGCAATATCAGTGCTTCATTATCTTACATGTATCAGCAATTACATTTCCGCTTTTTGAATAAATTTGATTGGCAGTATTGGATTCGACCCGGCTTTAGCTACATAACAGTGCTTACCTTACATGCATACAGAAACGACTTGTATTGATATTTATATAATATATAATACCCTTAATAATGACTTTATTATTCAGCCGATTTCTATTTGCGATCTTGACTCAGCCAAACAGTGATTTTTGTGACCGTATTGTCTTTTTTGTTAAGATTTGTATGGACAAGGACAAAAAGAAAGTCAAGGGTGGAGCGGAGAAAGAGCGAGATCGAAAAAGAAAAGCATTACATGCGGAAACAAGTCAATCAGCGACAAATGTCTTTCATAATTATTTTTACCAAAATCACCGAAGAAAACAGGAACCGATGTCACCATTGAACCACATGCCGAGGAGGTAGACTCTATGTTACATACGGATAGGGAATGTGCTTCACCATTTAAAATAGATAATGGCGTTTCTTCATTTGTACACAGGCTTGCATCTGACGACGATAATTATCCACAAATCGTTCTTGTTGATTCTATATCTGAAAGTGAAACAAACTTTTTCTCAAGGCCATCACAACATATGTTACAATTCTTTTTCGATTTTCATCCAAAACAACCTGAACACATATCTGTTGGCAACTCATCAAAGATGTATCATCGTGCGGATGGATCGAATAGAAAATTGCTGACGTATTCCACAGAGACTGGCTGTTTTTACTGTACAGTTTGCCTTGCGTATGCTTTAACTCTTGGTCAAAAAGATTAGCGACATATCTATCAACGGATTAACGAACACGAAGAAAGCAAATTTCACAACGATTGCGCTCAACATCATTTAAACAGCGAGCGGGGAAAGGAAACATTCTCATTAATGTTTTCGGAATCAAAAAACCTTCGACGCAAAGCTATCAAACACAATAGGAAGGTAATGGAACGCGTAGTGGAGATGATTAAAGTTATTGGTAAGTGCGGACTGAGTTTTAGAGCATCCTCTGCAGAAAGTGAAGGTACCTATAGTTTAGATGATCCTATCATCGATTACGGCACATATTTGGAAATTCTTCTTCTCTTGAGCAAATTTGTTCCACTTCTAAAATGCCATATATACGGTGTTGTAATGAAGAGTCGTACGGCTCACAATGGTGGAAGTAAGGGTAAGGGTAACCTTGTTACCTTTTTCTCTAATACTATGCTTGGTCATGTTATTGGAGCAATTTCGTCATTAATAAAGCAGTCGATAATATAGGAAATACACGCGGCAGGTATGTTTTCAGTACAGCTTGACACCACACAAGCTATATCTCAAAAAGACCAATGTTCTATTGTGGTACGATATCTGCATGTCAACCTTGTTAAGGAAAGACTCATAGCTGTTGTGCGAGTACAGGAGTCAACTGGCCTGACTTTTCATACTCTTCTGCGAAAGGTGCTTCTGAACAATGGTTTCGATGTTAGCCAATGTGTTTCAGATTGCACAGCTAACATGCAAGGCGAATATGAAGGTCTAGCAGCTTATTTGAAGGATGAATTGCCTCAGCATATTCAAGCATATTCATGTATGGTGTTACGCTCCTGTACTCAATCTTGTGATTGCTGACGTAGCTAGTGATAATTTTGCTTCGGTCTCATTATTCACCCTGATCAATGGCATTTTTTCGGGAACCCTACCAAAGAACTGATATATTGGAGAAATACTTACAGAGACATAATGTTAAAATTCAACAGATTGGGAAGACAAGATGGTGGTCAAAACATGTTGCTTTGCATAAGATATTTGGAACTTTTGCGTGTGAATTTCCTGCCGTCCTGGTGGCATTAAATGAAGTTGGAAACTCAAGTAAGTTTAAGCCCGAAGTCAGTGAAATGCCAAAGCTCATAAGTTGAACTTGCTAAAATATGAAATCAAAGTATCTGCAGACAAGCGGTTTGGATTTGTTGAAAGCACACCAATTTGTATCATCAACTTTAAGAGAAATTAAGCTTATTCAAAGGGTTGTAATGAGTGTTAAGCAAGCTGCTGATACGTTTATTGATCATATGACAGACAAGTTGCAAGAAAGTAGTGATTTGTACACATAAGGTGAGGCCAACAAGGAGGAAGAAGACAATTCCGGGAGAACAAGCCATTGATTCATTATTGATTCTTTATTTAGATTTACTGTCAATGTTCAAAACATAATATTGGATACTGCAATTCAAAACATGCAGGGTAGATTTGAAGTTCATTCAGAGTTGTATAGAGACTTGTCGTACTTGTCACCGGTGCATTTTGCAGATGTTCATGCAATGCCAGTTGACGCAATGGGAAAGTTGAGTAGTGTCTTCTCTTTAACAATAATGTTTCGTGGGATGTGATTATGTTTCCAGTTGCAGAACCTGACAAAACATTGGTCTCGATTAAGGAACAGCTTGAACGACGAGGTATTTAGCCATATACCCTTTGATAATAATTCATCTGACACTGAAGACGTTTTTCAAGACGAAGATTGGTCGGGTGGTCCATGCAAGATGAAGTCTCAATGTCGCAATTGTGCCGCTTGTGTTTTTATTACATTTTCAACATATAATCTCTTTAGCAATGCGTACTTTACACTCTATACGGCGTACAAGTAACTATTACCCAAGTTGCATGCGAGCGATCATTTCAATATTAAATTACATTAAAAAGACTCAGAACTTCATAATGCTCCGACAAACTAGAAGGCCTTATGTTGATGTGCATTGAAAAGGATGTACTGATGTCTCTCTATAACTCTGATATTATTGATAATATTGCTAAATGTAGCCCACTCCTTTTCAAGGAATTGTGTTGTAGTGAAGCTATTTGAATTATTTTCATTCGTCGCATCACTGATTTTTATTTCAGCTCGTGTTTTTATTACTTTGAAACGATTGACGGTATACAGGAAGAATGTACTTTTTATAAATCCATTAAAGTCGAAGTTTAAGTTTAAGGAAATTATGATTATGCTTACAGTTACAGTAGTCTTAGGTGCTCATAAGGGAATATTTGTTTAAATCAAAGGATTTTTTTGTAAAATTCATACCTAAAAATATTGCAAAGGTTGATAAGCCTCAATTTTTAGCACAGTTGTCAAAGATCAAACCTAATCAATTGATTCCTGCTGGATCAAAGAATATCATATTTAAATTACGATTAGTTAATAATATAGTAATTCCTCCTGCTAATACTGGTAATGCTAAAATTAATAAAATTCTAGTAATTAAAATTGACCAAACAAATAAAGGAACTTCATCTCATTCTATATTTTTATTTCGTATATTAACAATAGCATAGTACAAAAATTAATTAAAGCTATAATAGATGAAATCCCAGCAATATGGAGGACTAAAAATTGCTAAATCAACTTGTTGTCTAATTAAATCTTTTAAAGGAGGGTAGCAACTCCATTATTTGTCAATATTCTTATTACTAATAAAATTATTCTTGCATAAAAACTATTAAAATGTTTTTACCGGGAACTGCATAATATGTCGCCGTTTGGGGAGACTCGCAGCAAAATGTTCGGACTTAATGCATCATGTCTAAATCCATTGATTGTATGGCGAAAGAAAGTATCTGGAATCCAAATTGATTCGTACATCTCACCTTTTAGAGTTAGACTTCCAAAGGTTTTGTTAAATTTCAAACGTGGATCATTCCATTCTTGTCGGAAAATTACAGTTATGTCATATTTCTAAATTTTGCATAAACTACAATTTAAAAAAAATTACCATGTCCATGATATTGATTGGTCCCAAACTATGAATAGCAATTGAAGTGCTTACAATGACCGGTTTTCCTAAATCAGCATACATGCAAAATAGCATACATAAAATGAAATTACCATTAAAATTTGGTCGCAATCTCTTATCATAATCCTTTAGTGTGTGATTGAGCGCTCTGGTAACTTCTTGGCTAAAAATTTGTTGAAATATGTTTCCAAAAAACGGGCATTTTTATGATGATCTCAAATTCAAACATTTAGTTTCAATGAAACCAAATTAGCAATATATATTAGAGCTCGCAATCCCAGAATCCCGTTTAATATTTCAAGTCCCTGGATTCTCTTTTGCAATCGGGCTTCTTATTCAAATACAAAAATCATCTATAAAAGATTTAGAATTTTACATTTTCCCTTTAAGTTTTTCCTTATGTAATTTGAAACAATAAAGAGAAATTTTTCGCACATAAAGTCCCGTTTGCAAACAAATGCCTTGTTTTCAAACAATTAATGGTGTAGTTGAGTTGTGGATAGCGATTCATTCTCTGGAATAGAGGGAATATTTGTCTTCATTGAATCCCAGCTTGATGTATTTTTGGAAATGAATCTAGGCATTGCAAAATTGTTTAAAGATTACGAGTCCTATGCGTGTAAAAACCAAGGACGTTAATATACAAACGTCCTTGGTAATACACACAATTAGAATCTTGGTAATACAATTTTTCGAATGCTTACAAAAGCTAAGCAACAGAGGTTGCTGGGAGGGCTGGATAGTCCAAATAGTTGGCACTTACTTTTGCATTAAACCTTTTAAAATTTAAGAACTGTAAGCATTGTATAGGAAGGACCTCAGTTGAATCCCTCCAATAATAATATTGTTCCTTAGCTCCTGATTGCTTATTCTGAAATGAGGCGGCCACAGATAAAATATGTTGCCTATATACAGGTACCTGCTTTCAATATCACAGCGAAATGGTTCATTGTGATCAACTTAATGCAAACTTTATGGTATGATACATTTGAAATTATGTCTAAAATTAGGCTAAAATTTGTATATATCGGGATAGGAACATATACTAATGCACAGATTAAAGTAAATCCCTAAGCAAGGAAATACTGATAATATATCAAGAACTGTTACGTGAGAAATATTCTTTGAAATATAATTTTTTCAATTTTTACAATATAAGGATCTACACAGCGATAGCATACACCTGTTATCATAATTGAACTGCAGATAACAATACAAATTATAGCGATCATTAGTTTAAGGATTTAAAATCTATGACCAAGCGTAAATGTATACTGTGCTTTGTTAGTCACATTTCACTTAAACTCTTTTTTGTCTGAGATTATGAATGTTAATAAAAGGAAAGTTCAAATGGATAAGCATTCCGGTACTAATTATTGGATTCTAATGCACATAATGTCGACTAGAAATGGCAATTTCATAGTTCCTGGTTCCTACATATAAACGCATTATAGCTTTATTTAAAATTTATTTTATTAAAGTATTTTACACGCATGAATAATGAGTAATTTTTAATTCGATTAGACGAAATTCAGCTAAATGAATAACCTTTGATTTAAAGATATTTCTTCTTCATTTTGATTGCCATTGTCGTTAAATGTTGCAGATGAACTATTCAATTGATCTCTAAAAATTTAGTTAAATATGTAATTTCAAAGCAAAACTAGTATAAAATAATAATCTAGTTGCCCACGTTGTATAGTTTTCTAGTCCTAGCAATGAGTTTACACAATAACAAACAACTTTACTGTTAGGTGATTTCCTAACTAATAAAAATTATTGTTCAATTTCATTCAGAAAAGTTTATCGCCAGTGCTTTTCCTTTTAGATATTTCTCGATTACATTAATTTTTTCTTTGGGTTTTATTTTTATTTCTATGTAACGTTCTAGAACCCTTTCTTTAGATACATGTACATGTACAACTATTTTTGTACATTATTTTTTGTTTAGATGTTTTTCTCAGATAAACATCCAATATTGTAACACTTTTATCGTATCATCACTCTTCGAAGGATTGGATATATTAATTCATGAATAACAATGAATTTCATTCTCCAAACCTGCATTTGCTTTAAATGTAATAGATATGCATATTTAAATTGCAATGAAATTCAATTTTACTTATTGTTGAGTGCTCACTAAATTTCATCATTTAAAAGGATAAACAGATTCTCCTCACGTAAAAGAATTTTCCAGAAACCTACTAGAAAATTGGAAAATCTTGAGGCATGGAGAAACATGCCTTAATGGAAAAAAATTTTGAAAATTTCTAATAAAGCGTATTGACGTGACTGAAATATTTGAAAAAAAATTACTATTTTTCTTTGAAAATTTCGAGCTTTTAAAGAAGATTTAAATTTCCTCCATACACGTTCATGTAATTTTAAGGTTGCGAATCCATGGTAGCAACAAAGAACTTTGACTGTTTCTTGATATGTGAAAAGATCTAGCAAATACATTGAGGCATGGGTAGGCAATGTCAGAGGTCACAGGGCCTCAATGGGAATTAGAATCAAAAATTAAAAAAAGACTCTCCTCTATCACATTATACTTTCAGATTGAGAATAGCGTTAGTATTTTTTGAGCTATAACCATTAAAAAAAATTCTAGCATCATAAAAATTTTTCAAAAATCCCCGGACAAATAATGGTTAAATATTGAAAGAAAATTGAAATAATGTTGTGAAATCCATATAGGTAGTATAATTCGCAATGATATTCCACTAAGAATATCCAAAATAAGCAGTAAGAGCTAGCAAGGACATCATTATGCAGGACTCACAGATCTGGACAATGAGTAAAGTTTATTATCCATACTTTTAAATTATTAATCGCAAAATTCATGCCAATTTATTGAGCTTATATTGATGCTATGTGATATATGGTATTAAAAAATGTATTGTGTTGTGTACAAAACATATGCGTTATATATCTCATTTATGTAAATTTAGAATCAGAAATATCTTCAACAAAAGACTGTCAAAAGTGTTCGTATATTGAATGCATATAATACCATGATTTAAAGATTAGTTAAGTAGACATGGAATGGAAAATGACTAATGTTTATCGCCATTCGATTGGAGAGAGATCGAAGATGTTAAGCAACCAATAAATCAATATCTATGTTTCGGGTCTGGTCAGGTTGGGTCGGCTTTTGTAGTAAATTTTTTGGTTGGGTTCGGGTCTATACTGAAGTCATATTGTTACTCTCTAATGGGGAAACTATTGACATATCATTAATAATAATGTATATGCTCGAGGCATTACACGATTACAGGAATGTCCAACATAGTTTTCAGCCACCTTGAACATTCGAATAACAACTCTGAAAAGTATTGTGAAATTGGTTTCCGATGGGACCACAAATTGATAATGAATAATGTATTTGCTAAAGCCAAATTTGAAACAAGAAACTGTTATGGTAGATGATTTCTCATTCATACTAAGGGATAACAATGGCTAACCCAGACCCGTAACGAGGAGTGATTTCTCAGATGGGACCTGAACAAATTTAGGAAAGGCTCAGATTTAAATTTTGTCCTGATATTGATGTCCCTATTCAGGGTCTTGCACCAATATATTGTAGCAATAAAATTGCAATTACTTTCGTGATGAAAAACTGTTTACAACAATATTTGAAGATGTGATAAAATTTTATAGCAAATGATTTGTTTATTTAATAAACAATTCATTTGCTATAAAATTTTATCACATTTTCGAATTATTTATGATAGACTAAGAATTATTAATTTAATAATTTTTAGTCAATCATGAAGTAATTCGAAGAGAACTATATTTCTAATTGTCAAGAGTAAAAACCACATATGGCAAATGAAGAAAGTCATATTGTAAAAGTAATGCAAATTATGAAAGTTTTCTGCTAAAGCAAGCAGAATCTATATTATGCAGATCTCGGCGCAAGACATTCAAGAAAAATATATAGTTTCGTTCTCAATTTTGGCGCATGTTTGCAATATATACAATTGCATTGTAACTGATGAATGATGAAGAGCAAATTCTTACAGCAAATACTAAAAAATCATAAAAATAGGTTACAGAATATGGATTCTATTTGGTACAAATGATGTGGTTTATGATTTAGAGATATGTGCTGATAAAATGAAATTTTAAATGAAGTCATTGTCAATGCTGATTGTGAGTGTTTATATATATTCTTCTCAAATTGTTACTCACCATTTATGAATAATTTCAGAACGGAGAAATTATAAACTGTTTGCTGATAACTTCATTTGAATTTTATTATTAAGATAGTCAAAATATTGTAACATTTTCCCCAATGGCATGAAAAAGCAAAGTGGAGTGGTTAATTTGTTGCAGAACCCCGTGTGATCGCGAAATGTTTAGATAATTCAGTTTTCTTAATGTCTAACTACACAGATACTGGTAGCTCAATTCATAGAAGCTCTGGTGGTTGTAGACATGAATACAATAGATACACAGAATATGTAAATACCTTGTTTGTTCCTGAAGTCATATAAATTTTGATCCAAAACATCATTCCAAATCTCTTTTCAACTCATTATCAATTAAAGTAATCAATTGGGTTTATATACAGAAGGGTGTCAGAAAACATAGGAATCGACAAAAAACAACAACAAAAGTTGCTCTCTTTATGGAATTCAAGCGATTCGCTGATAAATTTCTTCATCATCTTCTTCCACAAACAATTAAACGAGATAGACCACCCTCGACTAATTTCAATTATGCTCGCAGACGCCTTGCAAGCCCATTTAACCTTGTGTCAAATAGAATTTTGCCTGAATTGCATTTTCCAGTAGCTAAACCACATGTGTGCACACAAGTTACCTCCTCTGATTGTCTGTAAGATTGTTTTCAACAAATTCTCTTAAAATGCAGTGAGTGGATCATTATAAAAATAATTCTAGGGTTACCGATTGGTTCAACTTAGATCCCATTAAATTTTCACTTTGATCCGAATTTACGTCTGTGAGATAGAGCTAATTTCATGCACTTTTAGTAGCTAATATCCATTCATAGGAGGCATATGTCAATCTGTAATATTGAGATTTTCTGAATGATGCGTGCAGAAGATTAGATTTGCAATCTAACTAAATTATTGTATTATACTTGGCGAAGGTCTCGGATTTCTCTTGGTAATCGTTCATTTTGCTGAATATTGTTAAAAAAAATATCATTGCTATTTGACAATAAATATTAATTCATCAAATCGAAATAGTTCCAAATGACAAGGACATTCTTTAATCATGATCATTTACATAAAATCTTCAATCAAGTTCAAAAGATTGAAAATATAATAATTGAAACAAGCTCTAAAATTGCATGTTGTAATTCGGATGTCAAAAGAAGAACTCCGCAATGAATATATTAGTCTGGCGCTTTGATTATATTACTTTGCAAATCGAATACTATCATCCCCGTATTCATAATTGGCGTCACTGCTGCATTTGGCTGTGTAAATTATAATATATTAATAAATATGATATCTAAGAAGAAAGAATTTTCCTAAATGGATTATCGCTCTAACTATCTCATTTTTGCAAAATCGCATGCATAGGGTACATAAAGGAACTAATATTTCTAGTATCTTCACACCTACCACTGGAACACTAAAATGTTGTCTTCTCTTAGATTAAATTTTCCTAATCTACATCAATAACGCTTCCTCTAATTCCTTACTAAACCTTATGCCCAGGTAGACTATAATCTCCTGCACGAAAGTAAACTGCATTTTGAGCGCATTTTTCAATGCCAAGTGATCGTAAATGTCATGTGATTGTTTATACAGACAAGGGATTTGTGCTGCATATTTCTTTCTTTCATTTATTGCATTGTAGATTACGTACAGTGATGAAATATAAAGGCGTCATCACTCATAATTTGTTGTTATCGAATTTCTCAATTCATAGTAATTATTTTCAAATGGCATTAGAATAGAGAGATTAGAGACTCATCTGAAACACAATATTGATCATCTTCATTGGTTCATAAGAGAATGGTTGAATAGGGCAAAGGGCGTGATCAGGAAATTCATCAATGTTCGCAGAGGTCCTTTTCGAAGTTAGAAACGCATTCCCATATGACATTAATACATGTTTGGAACAGTATCCAGGCAAAAAAATTAATACCTTGGTCATTTTTTAATGTACCAGTAGAATGGAGCAAAATTCAATGTTTGAACAGTGATCAAAGAATTCTTATCAATAATTTTGCTTTGAATAATCAGCATAGTTTTCACAATCCTGAACTTCAAGGTTTCCATCATATGAGCTAATGAATACTGGTTGTGGGGGCATGCTGAAATCAAAGCTTATGGCAAACACCCGGGAATTCTTAAACGAGATAAAGATGTGACACCACTGCAAAACTGTTTACAACAGATATTTTACACAATGCTATGAGCAATTTGCCTATTTCTCTGAATGCTGTGTTGATGCAGCAAGGAAATGATTTTGAACATTTACTGTCGCTCTTAAATAAACCCCTATATAATTCTTTGAAACAATATATGCTTCATTAATATTTACCATCTTCATTAATATTCAACTTATGCTTGCAAAAATATTTTTACAATTTGTTACAATTCAATACTATAGATTTCACTGCTAGGTGCAAATGCATGTGTCATCTGCATATTGGATTAAATTTTAATGAGTTATAGAATGCATGTCATTTACTCAAATAGTAAAAAGAAGAGGAACTAGAATTGTTCCTTGAGGCACCCCATTGTAAACCGGCAACTATTCCGAAAAATTTCGTTTAATGTAACTCTCTGGCATCGTTGATTAAGGTAACTAGATATGAATTGCTTACTACTACAAGAAAATCCTAAGTGAGATAGTTTTTCAATTAGTATGTTATAATTAATAGAATCAAAAGCCTTTGAGAGATTTAAGCAAGCTATAGTTACAATTTGTCAGTAGCATTAAATAATGCATCACTTGTGAGCAAAATGTTAACAGTTTTTGACCGGTAAGAGTTTAAAAATTGTTATAGGATCATAAACATTTCTCAAAACTCCCCAAGCTATTTAAAATTAAGACCCCATGGGAGAATGCTTGAGGGAAAGCTCGATTTGAGTGTTTTAAGCTTGTGGATTGATTTAATGAAAAGTTAATAAACTACGCCACTGATTTTTAAATTCAGAATTTCCAATATTTATTACCAAACTATGATTGACTTTCTTAAGCTAAATATTTAATACTAAAAGCGCCAGTATTTGCTATTGCCTTTACTTAACCATTTTAATTTCGGGTCATTTGTCCAATTTATCGGTTCTGTTAACTAACAGAAAACAACGATCTTGCTAAATTACAACATCTTGTAATTTACATAAACAATATTGTTGACTAATTGTACTTTTTGATTTATTGTCTTTGAAGGGGAGAAAATTAATAATCATATTTACTAGAAGTGAAACTAATATATTGCAATAAATCTATATTGTTTGATATATATATATATATATATATATATATATTCAATGCTAAATTACGAAAACATACGTAGCATTTGAATTTTCGACCACATCTAGAACTTCTGGGATACTTGAGCTAAATAAATTTTGTTAGAAAATACTATGTAATGCTGTCAATGGTCAAATAAGTTTTAATAATGTAAAACTGTTTACAATGTACATATTGTGATATTGAAATTGATTTTGTTTATTGATAGATTGTGAATAATATCAAAGTAAGCCTATGAAAATATTAATTGGCTTACAGTCTAATCTCAGAACTATTAATGTGATTGTAGTTTTTACGCTTTTCTGTTATCGCCCTTGTATCAACTGCGCTTCGAGCTTACTCAGTTCATTCTAAATATTCTCCAAAATTCCCCAAACTACAAACAACTCATGTCCCACTCCACAAACAAGTATATCTAAGTGTTTTTTATAATTGATATGATGCCTGTTTGTACCTTGAAAACATTTATTTTGGAAGAATTGAGTCTAAAAGTAACATCCATCACAAGTTGATGGAGAAAATCTGAGATTTAAGATATATACTCAAATCAGACAATTAGAATGCGTACAAACACAATTTAGAAATCACTACTTTCAATTTACACAAGCAATTTTATATTGTAATTTTAAAATTTTAAATATTCTAATCACACATTGAATAATGAATTATTTTTCATTCTGCGATTTTTTTAACAACAATACAATAACACTGTTTGCTTTGCTCCTTGACATTTTCAAATATTGCATTTAATATTTCAACATTTGCAAACTGCAGCAACTGTAAGCCTATCACGGGCGTATATTATGGGTCCTCATTAATTAATATTTTGCAGCAACACTTGTTTTAAAATTTCTTAACTAATTCAGCACCTGTGAATGTGAAGTGAAATAGTAATGCACAATTGCATATTTTGTTAACATATATCATACCCCATTTAATCAAATTGTGCCTCCAATGCTGTTCATTCTACTTTCTTATAGAATCGAAATTATAGCTGAAAATCAATGCTTTTATTACATTTATTTTGGAAGAATTGAGTCTAAAAGTAACATCCATCACAAGTTGATGGAGAAAATCTGAGATTTAAGATATATACTCAAATCAGACAATTAGAATGCGTACAAACACAATTTAGAAATCACTACTTTCAATTTACACAAGCAATTTTATATTGTAATTTTAAAATTTTAAATATTCTAATCACACATTGAATAATGAATTATTTTTCATTCTGCGATTTTTTTAACAACAATACAATAACACTGTTTGCTTTGCTCCTTGACATTTTCAAATATTGCATTTAATATTTCAACATTTGCAAACTGCAGCAACTGTAAGCCTATCACGGGCGTATATTATGGGTCCTCATTAATTAATATTTTGCAGCAACACTTGTTTTAAAATTTCTTAACTAATTCAGCACCTGTGAATGTGAAGTGAAATAGTAATGCACAATTGCATATTTTGTTAACATATATCATACCCCATTTAATCAAATTGTGCCTCCAATGCTGTTCATTCTACTTTCTTATAGAATCGAAATTATAGTTGAAAATCAATGCTTTTATTACAGAAGACGTTTACACTTTTCACGAAGTTGTTCAAGTAGCAGCTTTTTCACGTTTGAAGTTTAGCGATTCAATCAATGCGCTTATTTCCCATTAGTCATTAAGGATTCAAAACAAACCGCGTCTTTTAATCACATTATAAAGTATTCAAGCTATTTTACTTGTGTGCATGAGAAAAATAACTATTTCATAATTATGAATGTCCTATTTCAATGTTTAAGACTTTGAATGAAGTTTAGGAAAGTTACAGCGAGCCTTTCTATTTACTAATAAAACACTTCGAAAGTTTTTTATTGATAGCTTCATCAAACTTTAGTTTTTGTTAGAAAATGAAGTGTATAACGAACATGATGGGATAGCAATGGGATCTCCTTGACGTCCAACTTTTGCCAATTTCCCAATGGATTTAATCGAAAAGACTATTAATCTTAAGAATGTCACCAATATATTACAAGCGTTATGTCGGTAATGTTTTTTGTTTAAAGGAAAACCAAGATCCTGCATTAATGTTTCTATCTTATATTAATTCGAAACTAAGTGAAATTTAATTTACTAGTGAGAATACGAAAAAGAAGATTCTATGCATTTCTTATATACAAAATTTGAAAAAACATCTCCGGGATTTGAAATATCTGCTTTTGGAAAAACCACCAGTTGCTTATATCTGTTTTTTCTATCATCAAATTGAGATCTTCTTAAAAAAGATTTATACAAAATATTTGAAAATCTAATGGGTATCCTGAAAATTTACTGCAAAAGACCTCAAAATAAGCAGTAACATTCCCTTCGTCTTCAAAACAATTCTCATGAAAACAACTATAATATATTTTTTTAAACTGCCTCTTATTAAAACACACAAAGCACATTTTAAGAAATCCTTATATAATTTAAATAAAAAACTAAGGAAATCAAGAATTATACCAATTCTAATCTCGGAAAGAGCATAAAATTAAATTCTTAGCAAAGATCAAATTGAAAAACCTTTGATTTCATCAATTTTTTATAAATATAATAGTCAGATGTGAGACAGCTTCTACTAAAAAGACTTTGAAGACACGAATTCAAGATTGTCTAAATCTCAAACTATTAAAACGCTTCCAACACAACTCATCTCGATTGCATTCCAGATACAATGCAAAATTAATGAATTTTCCGGAAAAAAAGTTATTTTTTTTATGTTTTATCATGCAATGTTTATTTATTAATTTGTATCATGTAATGCCATGTTTTTCCATGATTTTATGTCATGCTTCATCATGCTGGTTATTATTTCATGTTACAGCCCCTATATATATACATATATATATATATATAATATATATATATATGTATATATACTTATATATATATCAAAACTACAAAATTAGTTGTAGCATACCATGGCTATATCAATTAAATGAAATTTTGTAATCCTGTGTAAATTGGAATTGTTTTGTAAATTTTGACTTTATTGCTTAAAACAGCCCTATAGTAATTACAAATATGACTGCGTTTTATTGAACATTAGTTTCTGACAAAAATGAAATGCAATAGACCTCGAGCATAAATTAAAAGAATTTTAATTTCATAATTATGATTTTTGCATTGCAAAGAAATAGATTTACCTTAATCCGAATCGGAATGGGCATATTTTGTATCTCTGATTTTTTAAGAAAAAATCTGTAAATATCTCGTTTTTGTGAAAGTATTTACGACAACATTTTGTGCGCTAATCAACCATATAATTGTAACTGCATTATTAATAAATTTTCTTTTTAAAAAATTTCGTAATTTCCAAACTGCTATATATTAAGCCTCCAACAGAAATTTTTCAAGTTTTCATGCAGCAAGCACTGACCCGCGGGCTTTCACACAATACGCATAGCCTACTTCTAAATAAATACCGATGAATATTTTAGGCAATACACCGCGGTATCGGTATCTTTCGGTATTGTCAAAATATCGCAGTATCGGTATACCGCCAGGCTCTACAATTTACATATCTGAAGTTAACGTTTTACAAAATAGCACATCTAGTTAAATGATCAATAGATTTTTTAGATTTTTTCCAAAACTTAAATAAATGTTAAGACATGTATTTCTCATTTTTGTATAGATAGATGTCATTGCATTGAATAAATCGCTTGTACTTTTTTTGAAGTTATTTTTAGTTATCAAACNATATATATATATATGTATATATCAGTGTTGTCGTGGGACGTGAGATGGTATGGGACAAGGAAAGCTGTCCTAATCGTCCTATGGAATCGCGTAGGGTGGAATTTTGCCGAAATATCCTTTCTGAATGTATGTTTATACAGGTTTGCCTAAAAATCGTTTGAAACGGTGTTTTCAGTAAGGCTGTGCGAGTACTCGAATTGTACTCGATACTCGGGTTTTAGCCAATTACTCGTACTCGACTCGAGATTTTTGTTGATTTATTCGAGTAATCGAGTAATTGATTTCACATTTTTTATATAGTAGAGTAGTAACCGGGACAACAGGGTAGAGGTTCTGATGTCCGCGGCAAACATTAAAAAAATTTTGGTTTGTTTTTTACATGTTATAAAACAGGGGAATTCTCAATTACTCGTACTCGAAATTACTCAATACTCGGGATTTTTGGCACAAAATTACTCGTACTCGACTCGGTCTTAAAATTCTGGTACTCGCACAGCCTTAGTTTTCAGCACCTACTTTTTCATTGTTCTTTAACATCTTTTTTCATTTCGGCATCCTTGTATCAAATGGTCTTATCAGCTTTAAACAATATTTTGAAAAATTCGCAATTATATGTTTCCTATCTTTAAAAATTAAGATAATGTGCTTTAAATTAAATATCAGTATCTAACAGGGTTGTCTTGAGACGTGGGATGTGGGATGGTATGGGACAGGGAAAAGCCGAACTTAATCAAGTCTGATATATATATATATATATATATATACACAATGCCGCGTAAAACTCTGAGACGAAAAGTTTAAAATCGAGTTTTATTGCAACAGGCACAAAATTAAGTAAAATATTTAATGAACAATTTGTATATTTCCCAAAAATGTATTTATTAGATGACGATTATAAGTTTTTATAATGCATTTTCAATATTTTACATGAAAGCCCTAGCTTTCAGTAAGGCCTCTACTTCTTCTGGGCATTACTTTTACCAATCATACACTGTACTCTGCTGTGATATGTTGGGTGCAACCTCAAATCATCAAATGAGGTGGGACTCATTTCCGAAGACCACTTTTCAGAATTTCCCAGCTGTCTTCAATAAAGTTCAAATCTGACAAATTGCCAAGCCATTTTGATAACACTTAGACATTTTTCAATTGGCGGCAGTTTTAAAATACGGTAGGGAGCCCCATATTGTTGGAGGACAGTTCCTCTCGTAATCCTAAACCAGAGAGTAAGTTTCTTCTGAAGAATTAACAGCTGCACAGCTCCTGTAATAGTCATATTGGAAGTTGCAGTCCAGATGCAGCCACGTCCTCGCGATGATGGATGAAATATCCTGGATTTTAGCGTTCACTAGAGGGCCTTCGAACCTCAGAATCCTGAAAGTAAATGGGTTGATTACCGTTTCATCATTGTACCTGGCTCAATTGTTCTTCCGTCCAAACTGCGTCAGTACGAACTGTGATGTATATAATAGTTATTGAATGAGGGTTCAGCATTGAAATCTGCACCCCTCCCCGCTCCACAATGGCATAGAAATCTGTTCTTGAATCGACTGCTAAGAATTTGAGAAAGTGAATGTAGTAAGTAATTCATTCCATAATAAGTTAAGGAACATCTTTTTTAATGGGACTTGATTTTTTTCAATTTTTTTCCTTTGTTTCTTTTATTCAATTTTGTTTTCTCAATAATAAGTCTTTTTATTTTTACTGCTGCCATTTCCAGCTTGCTTATCCGTCACGGCGGACTGAGATTTGAAATGGCGGACTGAAAACTTAACGAGTGGGCTCAGTGTTGAACAGGGGGCGCGGTTGGGCCCGGGCCGGAAAAATCAGCGGCCCACACATCATTATTATATACATATATATATATATATATATATATGTATGTATATATATATATATATATATATATATATATGTATATATTATATATATATAATCATCACATATATCTTAAAGAACAACAAACTTCTGGTCAAAGATCAATTCAAAAATGGAATTCAAATCTGAACAAGCAGTGTTGTCATGAAAAAATAAATAAGTATCATATTTTTATAAAAGACGTTATTCAGTTTATCTCTTTAAAAAGCGCATAAAAATAAAAGTTTATACATTTTTAGGTATGCAACGTGTTCTATTATTAAATTCGTATTTAGTGATGTATTCTATTGCATTTTAATCAATTGAAATATATTTCAAACACGATTTTAAGCATTGTGTGTAAACAAAGTACAAACCTACACTGCTATTTTTCAACATAATTAATTAATCATAAATGGATTACCTTGGGGTGTCAACTACAGCGGAGATACTGATGTCTGCTGTCAGAATTAGGCATTGAAATATGAAATAATGCTTCGACATTAAGTTGCTGGATTTAATTATTTTGTATACTATTTGCGCGAGAGCTCGAGTTTTATGAGAAGAATACAACATTTGCTATTTTATAATGCTCAGTATCATAAAATTTAAATCTTTTAGATATCTTGAATTCATTAAAATTTAAAATTTAGTATATTTCTAAACATGATATTTCAAGAAAACAGTTATCATTACTTCATATAATAAATTTTATTATTTTGAAATATAGTACATTATCGGCCTCATTCAATAAATCATTAAGATTTACCTATTGAGGCAAATGATCTCCGTAGATTTATCCTATCAAATAAATTTACCAAATTTTCAAAAATTAAAATCTACAGATTTTTCCTTCTTATTTACATAAAATTTTTGTGATAATTCCTTCTCTAGAGGAGAATTTTCAAGCCCGGTCAGATCCAAGCCCTACCCGATTTCACAATAGTGCTGGGACTATTGTTTTTTGTTTGAAGAGCAATTTTGGGTTCCACTAGAAGTGATGTTTCAAATTTGAGTGGAGTTTAGTAGAAGGCAAATCCACAAATCGTGTTTCAGATTGATTTGACCCAAGTGAGTAATTGTATTCAGATTTGAACTAAAAATTCTCGACTGAAGTAAATTTTTGTTGCAAATACTCATTTTAGCAATCATTAATTACTACTGTCCTACACCAAAAATCGGATTGAAAAACTCAGCTTGAAATCGGACGAAATTTATTTTGAGTTTCGTCGAAGACTTGAGAAAATATATTCGAGCACTCACTAGGGATGTGACTCACAACCATTATTTCATGGTTCTGTCCTGTTTTATCCTATGTTGTCCGAATTAACTCTAATTCAACAGCTCAACCTATGTAATTGTTCTATAAAGAATACAATGTAAGCTAGCATTACATATACAGGTTGGTTATAAAGTTTAAAATTGTTCACACATTTTTAAATTTGCTACTATTTTCAAAGATGCGGAATACTATGAGATTTTTCAGAATATCTTTTTCACTGTATTACGCTAAACTTGCGTTGTATTTACATTTATTTTTCATATTACGTTTTTTGCCATTTAATTCTAACGCTACTAAGTTAAGTTCATAAGCACTTATTCTTTGGTTTTTTAAAAACTAATGACATTAAAAGAATCCTTTAACAAAAAACTTTAAGAATTCAAGTGTAATTAGTAAGCTAAATCCCTCAATGTGATCACTGTTGGACTCGGCCGGTTTCCTAACAATTATTGTTAAGTCATTGACTTCATCAATAATGAATTGCTTCAATTGTTGGATAGTCGACAGACTACGTTGATATACACGAAATCTCAAATATGTACAGAGGAAGTATTCGCAGGGGCTTAAGTCTGGCGACTTTGAGGCCATTGAATTGTATCTTATGAATTTAAGCAGGAAAACACAAGTTACTCTATGTTGAATAAAAGATAAGGGGCAAAAGTGATCAGTATGCGATACAAACTACAGAACACCATGGTATTCTGAATCGTTTGGTGTATTACATCGATGAAAATATTAGAAAATTCAAAAATGCGAGAGAATTTAAGACTTGCATGACCTTATAGCCAATCTGTAAAAAGAGCACTCTGATGCATGATTATACTGAAATGCAAAATGTAATCAAAAGATCAATGTAAACAAATTTTGAAAAATATTAATTTTTTTCTAACAAACCATTTGATTATCAATATGTATAATTATAACAGAGAAATGGAAATAATCCCCAAATTAAATTCCATAAAATCTATTGTCACATCATATAGAACGATGTATTAAATTATACCTTAAACAAAAACTTAATAACTAAATTTTTAGTTTAATTTAACTGACTAATGTAAACTGTTGGAGTTATTAACCCTGCAGTAGTTAAGGGATTATAATTTGACCTAATTTGTCCTGTTTCAAAATTCCCCTGATTTGTCCTATCCTAAGCTGTCATGTTCTGTTTTAGTCCTGTCCTGTCTCAATAATAGCACTAACAAAGCCCTGGACTCAAATAATATTTTGAAATTGACACTGACAGAAAGTCGAAATCAAGTGGGAACTAGANTGAAAAACTCAGCTTGAAATCGGACGAAATTTATTTTGAGTTTCGTCGAAGACTTGAGAAAATATATTCGAGCACTCACTAGGGATGTGACTCACAACCATTATTTCATGGTTCTGTCCTGTTTTATCCTATGTTGTCCGAATTAACTCTAATTCAACAGCTCAACCTATGTAATTGTTCTATAAAGAATACAATGTAAGCTAGCATTACATATACAGGTTGGTTATAAAGTTTAAAATTGTTCACACATTTTTAAATTTGCTACTATTTTCAAAGATGCGGAATACTATGAGATTTTTCAGAATATCTTTTTCACTGTATTACGCTAAACTTGCGTTGTATTTACATTTATTTTTCATATTACGTTTTTTGCCATTTAATTCTAACGCTACTAAGTTAAGTTCATAAGCACTTATTCTTTGGTTTTTTAAAAACTAATGACATTAAAAGAATCCTTTAACAAAAAACTTTAAGAATTCAAGTGTAATTAGTAAGCTAAATCCCTCAATGTGATCACTGTTGGACTCGGCCGGTTTCCTAACAATTATTGTTAAGTCATTGACTTCATCAATAATGAATTGCTTCAATTGTTGGATAGTCGACAGACTACGTTGATATACACGAAATCTCAAATATGTACAGAGGAAGTATTCGCAGGGGCTTAAGTCTGGCGACTTTGAGGCCATTGAATTGTATCTTATGAATTTAAGCAGGAAAACACAAGTTACTCTATGTTGAATAAAAGATAAGGGGCAAAAGTGATCAGTATGCGATACAAACTACAGAACACCATGGTATTCTGAATCGTTTGGTGTATTACATCGATGAAAATATTAGAAAATTCAAAAATGCGAGAGAATTTAAGACTTGCATGACCTTATAGCCAATCTGTAAAAAGAGCACTCTGATGCATGATTATACTGAAATGCAAAATGTAATCAAAAGATCAATGTAAACAAATTTTGAAAAATATTAATTTTTTTCTAACAAACCATTTGATTATCAATATGTATAATTATAACAGAGAAATGGAAATAATCCCCAAATTAAATTCCATAAAATCTATTGTCACATCATATAGAACGATGTATTAAATTATACCTTAAACAAAAACTTAATAACTAAATTTTTAGTTTAATTTAACTGACTAATGTAAACTGTTGGAGTTATTAACCCTGCAGTAGTTAAGGGATTATAATTTGACCTAATTTGTCCTGTTTCAAAATTCCCCTGATTTGTCCTATCCTAAGCTGTCATGTTCTGTTTTAGTCCTGTCCTGTCTCAATAATAGCACTAACAAAGCCCTGGACTCAAATAATATTTTGAAATTGACACTGACAGAAAGTCGAAATCAAGTGGGAACTAGACTGTCTATACGCATTCATTGATATAATACACATGATGTGAGCCTCTTGCGATCAAAATCTCTAATATATGCATCTCCGGGAATTTTGCATTTTTATATGCATATTTTGCCATCTAAAAAACGTAGGGTTATGTTTAGGTAAAACGTAAAAGAAATATAGGTAGCTTGAATTTAAAGGAAGCGTATATTTTATTTACTAACTTATGTCAATTCCTACACAATTTTTAACCTTAATCTCTTTACAGCTATAACTCAAACAAATAATAAAATATTTTGCTTTTCTACTTAGAATCAATTGATTGCAGTCAATTCAATATTTTAACCAACTGTAATTCAGATACATTACATTAATTACAGTTTAAAGCCCTTATGCACCCCTAAAGAGTAAATATGATTAAAATGTCCAGAAATTAACCAGGTACTCTATTATATTGGCCACAACTGTATTTACTAAATATTGGGAGGAGTAATGGCCATACTAAATGTCGATTATGTTTAACATGACATCTGTCCAAACATTGAAAGTATGTCTGAATAAACTAAATGATGTCTTACATATAAAAATACTTTATATGCATCTTTTAAGAATTAAAAATACCTTGAAATGCCCATCATATTTTATGCAATTGCATTAGAAACATACCCAAAAAAACCGAGTGAGGCAGATATTTTCCGGCTAAGCTTATTCGATATCAACCAGATTATTATGATAAAATTTTTATATCAGTATCAAATGCTATTTTTCTATAAAAAATTCTTGCAAAGCTAACAAGTAGTACTTTATAGTCTATGTACAGAAGCCTTAAATGACATTTGAAATTACGAGCTTGTGAAACACGGATGCTTTAAATGTTCTGAGTCAAATTCTAAATTCAATGATAAAAATTTTCCATGCAAATTTCCTGCATTGATCATATCATTTATGATTCCAGATTTGGATGAAATTTTTTACACAATTTTTATAGCTTACTCATTGCTTTCAATCCATAAATTGCGCTGTGCATAGCAAATTACTCTACTTTAGTGTTATAGGATGAAATTCCATTGGTCAGAATTATTCATTAAAAACTAGTTTACATGCATCCAGTTAAGACATCTGCGTGAAATTTTACTACTTAATACTCAGCCGTTTATTGTGGACTAGGAAGCGAAACTGCAATAAAAAGTAAGTAGTTGACAACATTTGTTATATTTAAGACATGCTTTACAACATTCTCAACAAGAGCTATCAGTCAGTCTCACAAAATGCGTATTTTAAATTTGATGCACAACAGAAATTAACGTTTTCAGGTCTGGAAACAATCCCGCTCTTCAAAGTGTCTCCAGTTTCCTGTTCTAAATATCATATCTTTCTTTTGAACTTCTTTACTGCTTGAAGAAATTTTGTGTTAAAGCAAATTTTTACAATATCTTTAATGCCAATGTGTATGTGTTGGTGTTAATGAATTGTTATTCTTATCATAGATGTAGAAAACACTGACATGCATATGAAAATGGCATTTTTTAACCATTGTGAAAAATATTCAGTTATTGTCACTCTGCTATGTAAACAAGCTCCTCATTTGGATAATGATATAATTTAGATTGCTATACATAGTGTTAAGAATTTCATTCAAATTTTAGTAACTTTCTTATTTATTGTCATAAATCGGGAATGATAGCATACAAATTTAGCAGAAGCTATAAATATATATTTTTTGATTGTGGGTTTTCTTTCCTTTTGTGATGTTTTGTTGACATTGATTAGTGACAGTGGCGGATCCAAAGAAGAAATGGGAGTATGCATCATTCCCACCCCATCAGCAAAAAACAAATAATTTTAGTTTTCTCAGAACTCAAAAGCACTGTCTCATCAAAGACTTCTATTCTTAATGTGGAAATTCCCTTCTCCAAAGAGTAAATGACATCAAAATTCCCATATTTTATTAATAGAGTAAGTTCAAATGCAATCATCTGCTTTCTGGAAACTCATTTAATATATCAAATCATAGACGTCCTAATGGCATGACATTACTCACATTTTAGACTTAAGCATTTTGGTCAATGCTTATAATAGAGCATTTACATACATTCTTGTGAGATTGCATTTGGAATAAGAACTATAAAAGGCATTCAAAATATATATAAAAAATTAAATGATTTCACACACATTTTTCAAATGTTCTTCTCAATGAAAATATTTATAGACAAAAAGAAGTCTAATTCAACCTTTCACATATGTAATTTCCTTCTAATATGCTTGAAATCATAACAAAAATATGCTGATTGCATAGTTCAAAACATGGTCAACTACTACAAATTCAACACTGACTATATTTTTGGTTGTCAATGGCAGAAAGCAAACATTGCTGGTTGTAAATATTCTCTCTTTACACTTTTCTATCAAGCAGAATCTGAGATTAGACAGTTTTCATCTGATTGCAGTAAGCAGTTGACTTTTTTTCCGGCAACCTGCATATCATTACTTTTTCCTTCATATTTTAAGTTCAAATTGCTCAGGCTGCTTTTAGGAAATTACATTCAATGCTTTTCAATTTCCAAAATTTTCAAAGGTTCAATGATCTATTGTGCTGCTAAAGCTTCTATATCAATTTCAAAACATGTTATATGCATGTTATAAATAGTATTGTGTACTAAACAACTTAAATGCATTCTGTTTCATGGTTTGCTGAAATGGCAATAACATGTTGGGTTGAACCCAAAAAATGGCCTCCACCTTATATTTAAATAGAAATGCAATTATTGCAACTTCTTAACAAGGAAAACTGGGAAATTTTCAAGAATTAAGGTTGAACTTTTTAAGTTTTCTATCCTATGTTTTGTGCATTTTGATAAATCTCCTGCTTTTGCACTTAGTAATTCCCAGTTTTATATATTTCATGTTGCATAAAATACATAATGGCTGTCTATTTTTAAAATTAACAACCATTATTCCTTTGTTCTTATACTTGAACACATGGTTATGAAAATTAAATCTATGTATATTTAAATATTACATATTATATTGAATATAATTATTCACTTAGCATAAGAAAGATATATTATGGTTAAGTATTTGAGGTGAATTTTTATAAAAATTTATGAATTAGCTGAATCAAGTAGTAACATCCCTTGATTCCAATCATTTACATCTAAATGTTCTATGGTAACAGATAGAAAATCACTAAGCTGTTGATATTTGTGTATATTTACAACTTTTGAATGAAATATTGGTAGTTTTATAAAATTTGTATTTTTCCTCAAAAATTGCATAAAAGAATTTTACTTTATGGAATAGGTATGGGTCAAATTTTTTTGAATATATTTATGTATGGAACAAAACACTATTAAACTTGATTTAAATACTGATATTACTATGCAATTCAAAATACAAGTTGTGCATATTGTTAATGTGTTTATGCATATAAATAGAATGCTAAATGTGGTAAGCTGTTTTACATATCTGTACATGTATCTGAAAGTGAATTATTTTTGCTCTCTAGGTATAAATTAGGGACTGGCACTTGTACTATGTATTTAGAACTAGGATAAACAAATTCCTTTGAACATGAATAATGAAACAAATTTTATACTTACTCAAAATTTTTTTAAAAATAGAAGTTATGCTGTGGGCCATTTTAACCAACATTTTCATGAAACTTGTATGAGAAAGAACTGGATCAGGAATCCAATGAAACTAAGTGGGACTGAAACAATTAAATTCTGGTCATACAGAACCCTAGTCCATATGCATTTTAAGTGGAAATATTGAATGCTGTGTTATAGTCATTCAGTTTGATTAGGGATTGTTGAGCTTCATTTTGAGTGCAAATATCCTTGTTTACTTCAATATAAAAGTTCTTGTGCTAAGTTTTTTTGCTATCTTGTAAGGCATGTCAATACAATTTCATACAAACAAAATAATGACAAAATTTAGTCTATGAAATTTAGAATGTTTACCAATTCCCCAGCATTGAACAGTTTTCAGAAACTTTGCATCTATTTATTTTGGAAATAGCCATTTATACAAAATACTTGATACCAATATGAGAAGGAAGGGCTGTATCATTTTTAATAGTCCTAATGTATAGTGTTCATTAAGTTGAATTGCACAGGGTAAAATCAAATTAACAGTTCAAAGCATTAACATATTTGTTTTTTAAACTTATTAATTATTCAATAAAATAAATGTTCATAACATATAAAGTGACATTCTAGTAACTACTTGAACTTATGGCTTGTATAGTCTCAAGTTCATTTTCTATTATAAAGTAATTGTGAACTCAAAGCCTGCAAAGTAACCAAAAAATATATATGTGCACACTGATAAGTGAATTATTAGTTGATCATACATCTATTTTTGTGAAGTGAATAAGATAAAATTTTGAAAAATTTACTGTTCAGATGTATTGAACAATTATGCAGTAACTGCAATTAAGAAACACTATTGTCTTGCAGAATCCTATATTTCTAGGATGTTTGATATTTTTTGATTTGTATTCATAAATTTCTTAAACCATTATTTTTTAATCAGATTTTTACAGAGTGTAATAGATCACTAGTAGTAAATTACTATAAAATATGTATCATACCTTTACAAGTGTACTTACAGTCATATATATTTTGATTTTATGATTAATAGATAGAAAATGGCTTTAATTTGGATTAGCAGATTGCTATCAATCAAAGTACATTTAGTTTTTTCTGTTAGGAATGAGCAGGTTTCAATTTCCATATGGCTAATTATTTGTATCTTCTTCACTAATGTGAGAAAAGTAATACTTTTGCTCTAATTCTACTTACTGATTTTATTCTTGACTTTTGCCACAAATGAGATAAGATAAGATAACTTTTATTAGATATAGATTAACATCTATATATTGTCATATATTGGACAGATGTTAAATGGCACTTCAGAGGTTCAACATTATTAATAAAATATAAAATATTTATTAGTTCAAAGCATGTTTTCAAAAAATAAGTATGTAGTTACATAGATGGGTTCTGAGTCACTTTGCCTCTCAATCTTCAGAAGTAATTTTGAATGAGAGAGTTTGAGAGATTTCTGAGTGTTACAATATTCTTCAATAATGACAATTTCCATGGTTCATTTTGTATTCCCTCAATTTTTTAATTAGCTTTCTGTTAATTCCTCTCCACACAATGTATCCATATCTAAGTCTGCAAAACACAAATGAGTTGTTCAGTATTTGCAATTCAGCTTTTTGAAAACTTTCATGTCTCAAAATTGTGAATTCAGATAGATTTCTAATTGGTAGCCTTCCTCATAAATTGCTGAAATTTTCTAAGAGCTCTTAATACCCCTTGCAATCCATTCACATTTTACAATATTATCAATAAGTTCTTTGAAAATGTGGAAATTCTGTGTGGATAAATCTTGATTTCTGTAATTCAAGATTTTGCTGAGTCATTCCAGTCAAATATTAATAGTTTACTCCGAGTTTCTCAAATAAAAGGGAATTTTAGAAACTTGAATTTGAATGATCTTTTAAAAATGAATTTAAGAGACTTAGAAGAGAAATCTTTAATGCCTGAACTTGATCAAAAATGCACTTAAAAATATTCCAAAATTGTTTTATTTTAAGACTCTATTTCTATATCAATATCTATGTTAAGTAAGTTGAACATTATTTGAAAACCCTGGTTTATTCAAATTTTTGACATCATTCAAAGAAGATTATTGTACAATAATTTATTTAATTATTGACTGATTTAGAAATGTGATTATTGGCAGTAGAGTATTTAGGGCTAAATTTATTCATACATCACCATATTATAATATAATATTATAATATAAAGTGTTTGCTATATAGCATTTTAAAAATTGTTTGTAAATTATAGAAATTTTTTGACATTTGCAACAGATTTTGTAGAAATGTGCTACATGAGAAATAGGAAACATCATCAGCCACTGTTTTTTAATATATCGTAAAGCATCAAATGGAGGAGTTTTTAGGTATATGCATTGAAATCATCATAATTGTTCAAAATGATACTGTATTGATTAATAAATTATTTATAAATCTCTTTGAAGCAAGCAGAATGTGGCAAAAATGTTCTCTATCTACAATTTATTTATCCTAAACTTGTGTATAATTCATCTGCAGAATAATTTATTTCCCAGTTGAGTATATGAAGCTTCTACATAGACAAAAGCAGGGTATGTAAGAAAGAGTTGAAAACAACACTGTTTGAGTAGTTGGGACAGAGTAATCATAAATTCAGGTAATCCCACATGGATGACTGACTGATTGGAGGTTGAGTAAGGTAGCATGGATTACTAGTAGGAGATAAGTTCAATGAGCATAAGCCACAAGGCTAAGATAGTGTGGCATAACTGCAATGATAAAACCTGGTTAATCAAGTTAAAATCTGGATAAAATATTCAATTTTTGATTTTCAAAATTTATTGATTACAATGATCACAGTGTTACAAAACAATAGAAATTGTAGTAAGGGGCACAAGGATTCCTACTTGTTGTCATTCTAGTCCTAATCTACATTTTGTCATTCAAATTATGGAATTGCAATATTGTATGCATTATTTGAAAAAAAAGAATCAAATTAAAAAGCAAATAAAGTATTGATTCCAACATGTTTAAATTCACATTGTTGTTGCTATGCTATATTTCAGTTTGGTAAAATCATTCATAAAGTTCTAAGTTTCTTATTCTGTTCTCTTTTGTACATACATTTCTTTAATTAAATTTTGACAGGCTTTGCACTCATTTCCATTAATGTTTGCTTTATAAAAAATTCAAGCTTAAAATCTTAGCATACATGTTATCATTTTGAAAATCTTTACTGTGCTCCTCACTATGAGAATTTTGAAGAGCAAACTTCATGTTGAAAATAGATATAAACAGAATAGTGTATTAATTCATTAGAAAACTGTGATAAAATTTGTCCAAATTGACAAATTTTATCTGATATTGAACAAGAATGTATATTATATATTAGAAGACAGGAATATGCAAATTTCATTTTGAAAAATATAAATAGAGTATTTTTTTCTCTTTAAATTGAATATAATGCTATTTTTTTAAAGAGTGTGTGAAACCACTTAAAATCTGGTTAAGTTAAAAGAAATCTTGTCCTTTAATCTGGTTAAACTATATTGGGATGCACAGCACAAATGTAAATGAAAAATTTTTGTAATTCTGTTCTGAATAGTAAACCTTGCTTACTTCATATTTTGACTATCATTTACTTAAATTAATGCTTTGCTAACTTGTCTTGACTTTGTTGGATGGTGCCTATTTGTGGTACAGCTTAACTAGTACATCCTTTGGCACTATGTTGGGTATATGGCTAGGGACTTTGCTGCTATATCAATTCATTCATTCATTAAATGTATTGTTATTGCTAACACCTAAATTGCACAAGCTGAGAAATGCAAAAAGTTACGATTACACTTTGCATTTAGGTTTGCTACACTACACCCAAGAACAATTAGGGCTTCTTTTTTCTTTCTCTTAATTAGGGCTCTAGTCTTATGTGACTCTTTCTGTTAGGTTCTCTGTTTCAGATTGGCTGAGTATGTCAACTCTCCCCTCTCAATCTCCTGTTTCTTTTTACTTTAATTAAGAATGGTATTATGATTAGGAGGAGTTAATTATTCTGTACCTTTGGCACATCCACTCTCAATGTAAATCCCTAAGTCAATATGGAATTAATTCTTAAATTGATTTTTATGCAGATGTCACAATACTGTGTGCTTTAGTCTATGTTGATTATACTTTTTAGCAGATACTGTTCCTAAATTTGTTTTTTAAATTAAATGGAGTCTACACATTTTGAAACTGCCAAATACATCATTTAGCCATTCTTAAAACAACATCAATTTTTACACTGGTGTTTATTTTTAAAATTATATTAGTGTTTGATAAACGTCTTTATTTTTATAATTATATTAGTGTTTGTTTTTTTGAAAATCAACTGTAAAATGCAATCAGATTCTAAAATTTATTTTAACTTAGAAATATTAATGTTAGAAAATCAGTATTTTTCAATTTCTCTTGTTGAAATTCTTAATGCAGTTGCATGTATATCAACATTTCCATAGGTTACCATGATATCAGCAGTACTTGGATCTGTGTATGAGCTAATCACTAGCTTTCTTCTGCTACTTTCATTCAAAGTTTGTTCCATTTTTAAGCAGAATCTAAAGTTAAAAAAATGAAAGATTTTGATAATAATATCCAGTCTATTTACTATTTCCTAAGCAGATTTTTTCTAAAAAAATGTACATATTTTATTACACACCTCTTTATTTGTGAATTCAAAAGCAAATCAAAATATTTTCTTGTTGAATGGCATCACAAGAATTTTGTATATCTTTGGCATAGAAGGCCATATTACTAACTGTATAAGACTTATGTGTTTATCATTAAATTTTGTTAAGTATGCAGAAAATTTAAGACTAATATCAATGCAATATACCACTGTAATTTTTATTAAGGTATTACTGGATACTAGAATATTTTGGGATTAAGCATATTTTGAAGTGTTACTGACAGATATATAGCATAAATTATCATATTTCGTTTTATACAATGTCTTAGGGGCTTGAAATTTGCAAGATATATCTATAATGAGTTTTTCTTAGAAAATTAAAATCCATGAATAATTTCTTCAATTCCCTTAATGTTATTTTAGTGCATTGAATATAAATGTATTTCAAAAAAATGTTTTTAATGGTTGTTGTTTAAACTCATTCTTTGTAAATAAAAATATGAATTCAACTCACTCTCAATACTTTTACCTTGTTCTTATATACAACTAAAATACTTGATTTAAGCTGTTTGAAATACAAAATTATATTTACGAATAAGCTGAATATTCAAATAGTTTGTTGCCAATTATATTTTCTCACTAACCAGTAGTCTTCAGTCAAAGTTAAATTTTAGTGCAACACTCACATTGTGGTATAAGTTAAAATTTTATTGGTAAATACACAATTCCTTAATGGGAATTTATACCTGGTTTCCACTTTTTCATGAATTTTATTCAAAAATATAGAAATTGAGACAAGTTCAAGGAAAATTTAGCACAATATGGTTTAAAAGGAAACGACAATATGAACCACAACAGTATTTAGGAATTTACATTTAGAGCGCGAGCATTTTATTGTATTGGATTGTGAAATGTTTAAACTGTGTGCAATATGATTAAATCTACTTATTAGTAACGTGACAAGCAAGGCTGTCTACTCTTTAGCCTAATTGTCTTCTTAAGTTGAAATTTCAGTTAAACTTTGGGAACTGATGTTGATATGTCTAATGCTGATACATATATTAGGGATTTCGAAATGTTTGGAAAAGTTTACGAAATGGGGAGCTTGAAATCCTAAAAATCTATAATTATATATCGTTTAAAAATTTGGGAAGGTTCCAACTTGATTTCTTAAAATGGTTTAATATCTATTAAAAAATTGGAAGTTTGAAACCTTGAAAACTTAACTGCTAAGCAATTTGTTAAACATACAACGAAATCCCTAGGTATTGAGTTTTATATTGTAACGAGTTAAAGTTAGTGCCCTGAGTACACTCAAAATTTCGAGTTAAATTGAATTCCCTACTCAAAATTTAATTATTTTTTAGTAATTCGAGTAATGGTTTTTTTAGTAGCACATTGCATGTTTGCACAATTCAAAAAAAATTATAATTTTAAGATTGAAAGAATTTTTACAAAAATTTCGTAATGGCTCATTGGCGTTGGGCAATGTTGTCTAGTGAATGAATGGTTGGTACTTTTTTTCATTCTATAAAATCTCAAATCTTCCAAATATTTTAGGAATATATATATCTGGAAAATTTGAGATTTCGGTGAATGAAAGAAAGTACCAATCCATCAAAGTGGTGGAATTGATTGATATACGTAAGTAACCTCTCCTTGCAGTCTAAGAGAATAAAATGAGATTGTTTTTAAAATTTTAACTTAAGAATTTCACTTTCTGGTCATCCTTAAAGCCATGTTAAAATCTCATTAGCACAGTGTGGTGCTGTCAAATTCTCAATTTCTTCTATTGATATTTGGCAGCATTTAAATATTTTAATTTGATAACATCAGCATTAATTGATTATTGATATATCTATGCACTATAATTATCCATAACATAACTGCTAATGTAATGGGTAATTTACAATTATGTACCTAAGGAAGACGCTGGTTTTAAACCCGAATCGTATTTTAAGACTGCCTCGATCGAAGCAAATATTTTCCTAGTCTACAGGGTGTAACAAAGTAATCAGACGCTTCATTTTACAAGAAACCTAATTTTATTCATAAGAGTAGGAATCGAAAAAACGAATCATTCATAGTAGTAGGGAATCTAAAGCAACTTACTGAGGTTATAATGTCCAAAACGATTAATTGCTTTTATTCGCTCTTTAGTCAGACGGTGCACCATGTTTTAACTCGGTCGTAAAATGATTTAGACTCTATTCTAATTTAAATTAATTCAAAGTTCGAACTCGACAGTGAATCCAAATCAATGCCTTTCAATAAATTATTCATTTTCTTGTTTACGCTCGTAGAGTTAGATATCATTATCACTCAAGTCAGTCTCTCATCATGACCCTTGAGTTGATTTATAGGAATGATGATTTCAAAAATTTGAATGAGAAATCTTAACCCCAAACTACACTTTTTTGCTTTCATTTTGCAAGCGTTTGGTTACTTTTGTTACACCCTGTATTTGCATGTTGATACGTTTAGAGTAGTGGTAATGTTCGTTTGATGTTTCTCCCCATGTTTAGCCATCCATTAAATATTTATCAATGAGACTATCATTTCCCATTACTTTATTACATTCATATTGTCATATTTATAAAATAGTTATTTGAATTATTTTTTATTTAATTTATTAGCTTCCAACATTTTATTCCAGTAAATTTCGGTATGCTTAATTGGTAGAGTAAACATTTGTTTCTAGTTAATCTATAGGATAATCGTTTCTTTGTACCTTAATTACATATTTTATAAGTTCATGTATGTATAACTAAAAATATTTAATATATTAATTTTCCGTACTTGGAGTTCACAAAGATTATTTAATGAATTCTCTTTCTTGCAACTTATAAATCGTTAGTAGTGCATTGTATGATGCTACAGCATATATTAAGACCTCATATAGGATAATATGGAATATATACGAATCGCTAAAGTTCAATGCTTCGAAATAATATTCCTTAATTTCATAATATTTAGATATTTTGTTACATCGGAATATACGCTTGACAAAAATAAAAAATTTACCTAAATATTCTCTTCCGCAAAAATATTACCACACCAGATATTTAATGATTGGCAATGGCGTTCAAATGTCTGAAAATGTTTACGTTCGCTGATTTTTCACTATTTTCTTACGTGTGAATCTGACTGTAATTCCTTTACTAAAACACATAATCTTAGTGTCATTTGCAAATACGTATGTTGATGCTCTTAAGCAATTTCGTAAATCACTTATGTACATAAGGAAGAACAAAGGTCTTAAAATCGAGCCCTGCTGTGCATCATCCTGTTTGAATAGAGTTTAAATGTATAAATCAGTGAATTTATTATATTTGAACGTATTCCTTTAACATATTTATTTGAAATATTGTCAAAGCCAGATGACAACTTCGGATTTAAACGTTTAATGATTTCCTCTTTCAAAACTTAATATTTTTGTTAAACCAATTGATACCTCTCTGTTATAATTTTTCAATGCGGATAATGCTTTTTGCAACAGTTGGTCCAACGCTAATAACAGTTATTCAATTCATTAGCAATACACGTTATATCATTAGGAGCCGAGGATGACTTTTTGTGGTTGTCTGTACATTCATTAAAATGAGATATTTGTTTAGAACTTTGCAAAACAGTATTAAATAATTTTGGGAATATTAAGTTTGAAACGACCTATTTTGTAACTTACAATATGTTGTATAACTAAGACTTTTGTTTATTCTTTATAATTTATACAAATATAATAACCTCAATGTGATAGGTCGGGTACTTGAATTCGAGAAACTATAAATTCCAAAATGCATTGACGGTTGGAAATTTTTAACATGGATTAGAACTTTAAAAGAAACATTAAAAGAAACATTACATCACTAAATGAAACTACGCAAATCAAAGAGAAAAGATCGAATCAAGATATCTGCACTTAGTCAACCTGCGCTGGAAGATGGGCTATGTGAGTCTGATTCCATGTGCACGAGCACGGGTCTCACCCAAGAGTTAAACGACATGCACCTGGGTGATTCCACCATGGGCCTGTCTCACGCATCAGTGGACACACATTTGGTTCAATCAAGCGTACGGTTACAGGAGCTCCACGTGCATACCATCTTGAACCCAGAGTCACATTCTGGTCTGACCCAACCGTTCAACAACCTGAGCATCTCTTCTGAACCTTCGCCGTCATTCTGTGCTGTCTGCAGAATTGAACCAGGTCTGCTGGCCTCGGGTAAACTCTGTGCGCACAAGTTTGAAGGGTCGAAGTGCATCGGATCCAACAGTAAGCCCGTTAGTTTGTTTACATCTCCGGCCATAATGCCCACATTAGAAGAAATTCAAGGACCGTCTATACCGACTCGAAAGCATGTTCCTGTGAAAGCTCGCAACCTCTGGACAAAAGCAGTCGCTCTATCATATGATAAATTGAAAAATAACATCAACAGTGTGGACGCATGGATCGAAGTGTTTATCTTGAGCGCATTTATTCTTCGATCTCCGCGCGGGGAGGCTCGAAACACGTTCGTAGTAATGTGCAAAAACGTTTGCA
>CABFPE010000044.1:581471-604540 GCA_900660155.1 Hofstenia miamia
TCCCAATCTTTTCTCTTTGTCTACCACTACTATATCTGGTTTCCGTGCTTCTATTACCTTGCTTGTTTGGATGTTGAATTCCCACGGTATCTTAACCTTCTCATTTTCTATGACGCCCTGTGACTTGTGCTCATACCACTTGTCTCCTGCTTCTAACCCATGCTGCCTGCTCAAACTCCAGTGTACCATTCTTCCCACCTTGTCATGCCTGAACTTATACTCATTCTGCGCCAACTTCTCACACCCTGCTATCAGATGATCTACTGTCTCCGCCTCTTTCTTATTTAGCCTACACTTATCACTTACTTCTACTCTTCTGTCTATATGCTTCTTCACCCAGTTTGTTCTTATTGCTTGCTCCTGTGCTGTCATTATCAGTGCATCTGTTCCTTTTTTTGTCCTGCCTTCTTTAGCCACCTGTTGCTTTTTTCTCTGTCACATTTTTCTGTGTTCATCCAGTATTCTCGTTGCATTACCTTCTGCCTATACCTTTTTTGTCTCTGATTCCATCCTACTCTGGTATACCTTCTTTATTTCACTCTCAGTTGTTATCTTCCTTAACTCCTTAGTGACCTCCAGTACGAACCCCTTAAGTTGATCTTCTACATATTCCTTTAGCCCTAGTGCTTCTGCTTCTACAGTTTCCTTTACATTTAGCAGTCCTTTCCCTCCCGTATGCCTTGCCATGTACAACTTATCTACATTCTACATCTCCATTTAAGTTGAATACTCTCTCTGCTGCTGCTAGTATCTTCCTTGTCTCCCGGTCAAATTCCCTTAGTTCATTCTTGTTCCACCTAACTATTCCTGCCGAATATCTCAACACTGGTATTGCCCATATATTAATTGCTTTGATACCAGTCTGCCCATTCAATACTGACTTCTGTAGTACCTTCCTTACTCTCCTCTTGTATTCTTTTCTTAACGTCGTCCTCATTTCCTCATGATCTATTCTATCTTTCTCTATCACACCTAAGTACTTCTTGTACCCCTCTTTGACTTCCTCAATCTTATCCTGCACGTCCTCAAACCATCTCCATCTATGCGCTTCCCTCTGGCCATTGTCACTGTCGCACACTTTCCTAATCCAAATTCCAACCCGGAATCTCTGCTTGCCTTCTCCAATGTCTCCACTTGCTTCTGCAACATCTTCCTTGAACTCTCTTCCATCTGCTCCTATTTCATCTCCTGTGACTGTCCTTGCTCCCGTAAAACTTGACGTGTTTTTATTTTTTTGTAGTGTATGCCTTCAGCGGCTAAATAAAGTCACTCATTATTATTATTATTATTATTATTATTATTATTATTATTATTATTATTATTATTATTATTATTATTATTATTACTTCTCACAGCTTCATGCTGGTATCCCTCTCAGGTCGGGGAACTCACCAGTTCCCAAGGAGTCTGAGAGCTTTCCTCAGGACTCTAGCTGTTCCTAACAATGCTGCCTTCTGTGCTACCACTCCTCCCAACTTTTCCAATTATTTCTTATGCTTCTTACTGCTCCAACTACCGCGACTACTTCAACCTTCTTTAATTTCCACAGCCTTTCTATTTCCTCTGCCAACTCCCTGTACTTGTCTATCTTCTCTTTCTCCTTGCTTTCTACATTCCTGTCCTTTGGTACTGCTATGTCTATCACTGCTCCCAATCTTTTCTCTTTGTCTACCACTACTATATCTGGTTTCCGTGCTTCTATTACCTTGCTTGTTTGGATGTTGAATTCCCACGGTATCTTAACCTTCTCANCTCTATCACACCTAAGTACTTCTTGTACCCCTCTTTGACTTCCTCAATCTTATCCTGCACGTCCTCAAACCATCTCCATCTATGCGCTTCCCTCTGGCCATTGTCACTGTCGCACACTTTCCTAATCCAAATTCCAACCCGGAATCTCTGCTTGCCTTCTCCAATGTCTCCACTTGCTTCTGCAACATCTTCCTTGAACTAGCATACATCTTCAGGTCGTGTATGTACCACAGATGACTCACTGCTCTACCATTCTTCTCCAACTTATACCCTATACCTGTCCCTTAACTTTCCTGTGATGGGGATTAAGCTAACTACAAACAGTAGTGGTGTTAATCTGTCTCCCTGGAATATGCCTCCCTAAACCTCAACCTGTGTCCGTCTATCTCTGTCTGCCGCTTTCCCATCTCCCTCTCTAGAAACTCAACCCATTTCCGTGAAACACCCTTGGTCTCTAACATCTTCAATAACACATGTGATATGCTGTCATATGCCTTCCTGTAGTCTATCCATTGTTATTAATTTTATTATTGTTATTATTTTTATTATTATTATTATTATTATTATTATTATTCTAGTAATACCGGGCTCTTTGTACTATGGAAGGGTGACAAGGAGCCCTCAAATCTTGGAAATCCCATAGTACAACGGGCCTTTTTGGTTTCATTTCTCTGGATTGGCTCTAATTCCTTAGATTTTGTATAGACAAAGTTATATTGCTAATTTATTTTGTATTATGGGTGAAATTTCTGCAAGGGAAGGATATTACAGTGTATACCATTTGCTATTATAATTATGATAGAGGGCTCATTGTAACTTTTGATTATAATAGAGGGCTAATGGTTAAATATTCTCTAATTAAATTTTTAAATCATTGAAATTTGTTAAATAATACTTTTCTATTGCTAATTCATATTTAGTTTTACTCTATGTTAGAATTAACACAATATATGTTGCTGTAGCTAAGCATTAAGGTAAATTTTTGATGATTTAGTCATTAGCATAAAATCAAGTAGTCATTAGTATTGAATCACAGTAGTCCTTATCAATGAGTGCTTTATAATGCATATCTAGATGTAATTTATTATTTAAAAATTATTTAATATAGTTTTAAATCCATTTCCGCAATATTTAAAATGTATTCTTTATTTATGATGCCCTACACACTAATATATCACATCAAAGTAGTCATTAAGCAAAAATTATAGTAGTCCTATTTTATCTTTACTAACTGACACTTTTCCAGCCCTAATTTTAATTTTGAAAGCGGATTATGACAGTGCGATCTTGATATCTTCAATATTGGTTAAGCATAGAGGGGTTGATTATCTGTTTTTGCATTATTTCATTTGACAGTAGTCATTCAGTTTGAAACGCAGTAGTCCGCGAAGATAATTGATTAATGTGCTTAATATTACTTTTCTAGATCGGATTTTTACTCTAAAAACGATTTGAATTAATAAATATCAATATCTTCAATATTAAGGGAGTACTCTGCAATTTAAAAGTGAAGATTGTCAAATTCGGGACTATGTTATACAATAGTTATTAAACTAAAAACATAGTAGTCCTTATCTATCAATAGCAAATAACACTTATCTAGGATTAATTTTAAATTTCTAAACGATTTAAGACATTCTGAAACCGATATCACCATTATTTTTAGAGCATTGAGTCATTATTTTTTGCCAGTACCCTATCTTGGATTTGCTTCATTTCAATGTAGTGGCAAATAATTTTAGAGAGGTGTCTATCCTATGAACTAGTGACACAAAATACATATCTAGCAATATTTCTGAATTTACAAACTTTTAAAGTTGGTCCCAAATCAATATCTTTTATATTAACATAGCTTTTGAGGGGTACTTAATAAAGCTACTGAGCTATCTTAGAGTAGTCATTCATTTAGTAGTCCTCATTTACAACCGTTAAATCAGCCCTGTAGGGTCTATTTATAGCTATCTAGTGGTATTTTCTGTGTATAAATTCAAATTATTACTAATTTTTCAGGTTCTTGGAGCCCTGTTATTATAATTTTTTTGACTGATGGCCCTTATTATAATCAAAAATTGACAGAGAGCCCTATGTTATAATCAAATTTTCCTAAATAATGAAAGACAGCCCTGTATTATTATTATTATTATTATTATTATTATTATTATTATTATTATTATTATTATTATCAATATCAGAGCTCTATGTACACTGACTTTTTCAAAAATAGGTGTACATAGTGCTCTTTTTCAAAATCCCTCTAACATCCTCAATAACCACACATGTGATATGAAAATTTAGTAAATGGAACAAAGGTTTTAAATATTTGTTGATGATTGTAGATGCATTTTCAAAGTATGGATGGATTATTCCACTAAAAGATAAAACTGGACCTACTGTTAGAGATGCATTGATAATTACCTTTCAAGGTACTAAGGGGCCCATGGTTATCAAAATTCCGAAGTTCTTATGGGTAGATAAAGGAAAGCAATTTTATAATAAGCATGTTCAACAACTTCTTGAAAAGTACAATGTTAAAAAGTACTCAACAGAAAACCTTGAAAAAAATTCACTTGTATAAAGATTTAATAGAACAATTAAAAATAAAATGTGAAAAGAATTCACAAAGCAGAATCATACACAATATTTGGATATACTTCCTAAAATATTAAATGAATACAATAATACAAAACATAGCTCTATAAAAATGACTCCAATTGAAGCTTCCAAAGAGAAAAATGAAGATGAAGTTTACAACAATTTGAATCATACACAATATTTGGATATACTTCCTAAAATATTAAATGAATACAATAATACAAAACATAGCTCTATAAAAATGACTCCAATTGAAGCTTCCAAAGAGAAAAATGAGGATGAAGTTTACAACAATTTGTACAATGATAGTGTTAAACGCATTGTGCTTAGAGTTAAATTTAAAGTAGGTGACAAATTTAGAATAAGTAAACTTAAAAGGAAAGTTTTTGATAAAGCTTATTCACCAAATTGGACTGAAGAAATAGTTATTGATAAACTAAAATTGATAGACCCTATAACATACACATTGAAGGATTTAGCTGATGAAGAAATAAATGGATCGTTTTATGAAGAATTGCAAAAAAAACTGATCAAGAAATATTTGGAATTGAAAAAGTGTTGAAGAAGAAGAAGAATGAAATGGTCTTTGTTAAATAGTCAGGCTATCCTGATAAATTTAATAGTTGGGTAAATATAAAAAATATATAGAAAAATTATTTATGAATTTTTTTTCTAGACAAAAAAGATATCGACACACTATTTGTAAAAAAAATTTTTCAATACAATATATATAAAGAGATGGCAACTAGACAAAATATCACTTGTGAGACCTGTAATTTGACAATTGTTAAGAAAAATTATAATACACATATTACAACTACGAAACATTTAAAAAATGTAGAAAAGAATCATGATTTTACAATTAATGGATATATTCCAACAGTTAAAATAAATACAAATTATGTTAATGTAATTGTTAATTTTAAGGGTACTAAGGTACCCGCAGGTGATGCAATTAACTTTAAGGGTAGTGACACCTTAATTCCATTTATAGGTATTAATACATTGTTTACAGAAACATTAAAATATTTTAATATAATCAACCAACCATTAAAATATGTTTCATTTTATTTAAAATTTACAAAAGGTATTGAATATACACGTACAGATATAATAGTTCCTTATCAATTTAAAATGAAAGAAATATTAACTAAGCATGAAATAAATAATACTAATATTTCCTCAAAATTAAAGATAATTGTTGATTTTGAAAAATTAGAAGGATCAAACTTGGTATTCACTGGTGTGCATAGTATAAATATTAAAATGTACAAAATTTCTTGGGGTGGACCACATGTTAAATTACCAATTAAATCATCTTCAATTTTCAACATTATTAATAATGATGACAAGTGTTTTTTGTGGTCAATAATTGCAGCTCAACACCCTAGTTATAAGAATCAAAATAAAACATGTGTTTATGAAAAACATTTAGATAAATACAATTTAAATGGAATAACATTTCCAATAACAATAATGGAATTAAAAACTTTATTAAACAAAATAGAATAAAAGTCAATGTTTATGAGCTAAAAGTTTGGGGAGAAAGGGCAACTTCATATAATGTATTACCTATTTATTATTCTGATGAAAATGCAATTGATTTGGGGGTGTATGAAAATCACTTTGTTCTAATAAAAAACTTGAAATGTGGACTATACAAGGATTTAAGTAAAAATAAACTATACTTTGTAAGAAGTACTTGTTAAAATGTAGAAAAAAGTCAACTCTTGAAAATCATATTAGATTATGTAAAAATGAAGATACAACACAATTATATTTTCCAAAAGAAGAGCAAATTAAATTTAAAAATTGCCATTATTAAATAGATGATCCATTTAGAATTTATGCGGATTTTGAATGTTATAATGAAAAGGTCAAGAGTAAATATAATTTACCTGATGTTGATATAACTACAATTTTATGTAATCAATTACCTATTGCTTTTGGAATATATCTAAAATAATATATACCTGAATTATGTAAGTCAAAATACATTTATTATTTTGGAAAAGATTGTGTTGAAGTATTTGTTCAAAAAATTAAAGAATTAGAAAACAAGTTTTTCTTTATGTTTAAACGTGACATTTCAATGAAAATTACTAAAGAAGAAAATTGAGAATTTCAAAACTCAAATGAATGTTATCTATGTAGATGTGTAAGAGGCCCAAATAACCCATCAGACAAGAAGTTGCCCTTAAAACTAGTAAGAGATCATTGTCATTTAACTGGAAAATATCGGGGTTCTGCTTGCAATGATTGCAATTTAATGGCTAAAAAACAATAAATGGCTTTTGTACCTTTGTATTTTCATAATTATTCATGATATGATTCATATTTATTTTTCAATGAATTATAAAACCTTTATGTAAAATCGCATAACTTTTTTCTGAGTTGAACTACGTTGATTTCATTACGTTTCGTGTTGTGGTTTTTCTGCAACAATGGTTTTGCAAGAGGTCAATGTGACAGTATTTCATGTTATGATTTTGACGCCTGTCTGTGATCGTATTGGACTTTGAAAAGCGTTTCTATTGTTCTAATCAGGGTTGGAAAAAAATCAATTTCGACAGATTTTTTTATTTAAATCAGGTTTTTTTTATTTAAATCGGATTTTTTTATTTTAGATACCATCATAACATATTGCAATCTAAAACTCACTAAACCAAAAACAATATTTTCTGAAACGTTTTAATTAGTTCGGCAGCCTAAATTAAGTAATCAGTTGTTCAAGAGTTTGAAACAAAAGACGAGCTTTGCTGCTTTCTCGGTTCCCAAGCGGTTACGAGCTCTTCCGTGCACCCATCTGAAGGTTGAGAACAGCCTTTCGAGAGGAGCGGTTGATGGACTGCACGAGAGCAGCCCTTGAATAATTTGCAAAATATTACTGTCAATGTCGAAGAGTTTCCACCAATCAGTCTTGACGTTGAATTGCATTATGGTAGAAACCAAGTTTGGGTGCATAGTGTTTGCAAGATCAAGGGCGAGAGTCTTTTCATCATTGGTGAGAATGTCTTTTTCTACATATCTAGGAAACTGAGGTAATGAAAATTTGTCAAATTCATCTTCCGTCAATCTGATAACATCTTCTGCTTCTCCGTCGGCAAAACGTTGTGTAAATCATGTGACAGATCATACCATGCGACGAGAGCATCAGCTAAGTTGACGGTGGAGCCTTGAACCTTGTCCAAAGTTGAAGATAGTGGTTTGAGGATTTTCCTTAGATACTCCACGTTTCGTTTTATACTGACGTTTGTGAGTATTTTGTATATTTTGGTTGGCATGTTCTTCTTATCCTCATAGTGATCTTCAGCAATGGTCAATAGATGAACCCAGATGTTTAGAATAAGCTTGGAGTGAGTCACACATGCTGTTTCATCTTGTGTTTCCTTGCAACATTAGCTTCCGTGAGCACTTTTGTTTCAACCAAGCGGCGGCTTGTGGTGATTTCGGAAAAACTTTATTACTTCCACAACATTGTCTGTCACAGCTGGCATCTGGAGATCTCTGGCAAGCAGGTTGAGAACATGCTCTGAACAGCCATACATACTGATCTCTTTGACAATCGGATCAGTGTCTTTCATCAATTCCACTCGCAGTTTCTTGACATTACCAGTATTGTCGGTCACAAATCCGCACACCTTGAAGTTAAATTCTTCTGTTGATTTTTCTATTGAAGCTTTGGCCTGACACTGCAGATACTTAGCGTCATGACTGGTATCACCAGTATCAACAAGATATGCTTCTCCTCGTATGGTATTTGCCGCCATGCAAATTATTGGTTTGTTATGCCCATTTGACCATCCGTCAAGACTGAGCGTCACATTTGTTCCACCAAGTTTTTCTTTCGCTGATATGACACACTCTACGTGAACCTCTTCAAGTAAATCTCCCGCAATTTGATGCCTGTTCGGCGGATGGTAACTTGGACGCAATGCTGCACAGAGTTGCTTGAACGACTGATGCTCAACGTGGTTGAATGGTGCGTTAGTGGAGTAGAAAAATTTAGCTACTGCATTGTCGATCTTCTTTTTTGCTGCAACTGTAGTTGAACTGGCGAACGGTTTAATTGACATCTTTGGTTGTTTTGGAACGGGTGGTTGCAGATCCGATTAGTCAGTAGATGGACCTGATATCGCAGTAGATGAGCCGGGAGATGCAGACTCATTATCGTCCGTGCATTTTTCGTAGTGTTTGATGAGTCGAGAAACTACGCCTTGTGTTCCCAGATTACATCTTTTACAAGTCGCCCAAGGACCCTTGTTGCCATCCTAAANGATATGCTTCTCCTCGTATGGTATTTGCCGCCATGCAAATTATTGGTTTGTTATGCCCATTTGACCATCCGTCAAGACTGAGCGTCACATTTGTTCCACCAAGTTTTTCTTTCGCTGATATGACACACTCTACGTGAACCTCTTCAAGTAAATCTCCCGCAATTTGATGCCTGTTCGGCGGATGGTAACTTGGACGCAATGCTGCACAGAGTTGCTTGAACGACTGATGCTCAACGTGGTTGAATGGTGCGTTAGTGGAGTAGAAAAATTTAGCTACTGCATTGTCGATCTTCTTTTTTGCTGCAACTGTAGTTGAACTGGCGAACGGTTTAATTGACATCTTTGGTTGTTTTGGAACGGGTGGTTGCAGATCNAGACAGAAATAAAATAACACAAACCTTAGTTGATTTTATCTAATTTCTCCATATGTCGCTTGGAGTTCGTCCAGGCATCGCGGTAACCGTGTAAATACTGAAATATGCTGTTTGTTTGTAGCAGCAAATAGGTCAACCAATCAGAAGCGCCAGCAGCACAGTGCATAAACTATCTGAAATGGGCACCTGGATTTATTTGATTTAAATAGCTGGATTTAAATCTGATTTAAATCATTGATTTAATTGATTTAAATCAAACAACTCTGGTTCTAATTTGCCTTGCCCGTCACATTTTGTGAGTATCTGAAATTAATTTTATAATTTATATGTATACTTTCCATCAGTACCAATTTTTTATAACAATAGAATAATGAAAACAATAGAAAATATAAAATCATGTTTTCTATAACAAATTATTCGCCTTTGATCAGTGCTGCTCAGTTCAATGAGATACTTAGAAACTTTTTCTACCTTTTTGAATGATTTGTTGTATTCAAATACATAATAGTTTATTCAATACTGTTATTATTGTCTCAAATTATTTAAATCCATTGTTCTATTGTACTTGTACTCTACCTTGACCTCTCTAAACAAACAAAATTAAATCTTTCCTACTTCGGGAATAAAAAAACTCACTTTTGAGTGTATAGAAAATTTCCAAAAAACACGATTTTTTTAAGACTCCATGGAAAACCACCTGTTGTGGCCACCTGCTAGTAAATACGGATTTTTTCCGTTCACATCAACTCCAAATGAGCAAGACTACCTCTTAGCCAAGTTTCATTTAAATTGCATCAGTAGAATCGGAGTTATGAAGAGTGGCGGAATCCCCCTCTCCAAGCCCTGTATATATAGGGTTAAATTATTGCATAACAAAAATCCTATTGATATTTTAAGAATGTTAGATTTACTGCATTCAATCACTTTGCCTTGAAATAGTTAACGGTATGCACTCTCAATGCATCTTAAGTTTTTTGGACTCCATAAGCATACTTCAATAAAAAATTATATATTTCATTAAAAATATTTATATTTTTGTGTACGTAATCTGAAATTTTAGTAAATGTTTACATTACTTTTTTATTACTTTGAAATGTTCTATTGAGATTGTACTACTGATATATGCCCTCAATTAAACTATGTACGATGTTAATTAACATCTACTTGTTTAGATGACTGAATACAATGAATTCATTTCTTGTCCTGTTTGTCTGCAGCATTATGAAGAACCGTATGTTCTAAACTGTCTTCATTCAATGTGTAAAAAATGTCTGGAAGAATGCATTAATCGTAACTTTCAAGTCACTTGTTCACTGTGTCAATTTCATACAGATGCTACAAATTGTAAGCCTGACTACAGAATCAAAGAGTTTTTGGATTTTTTGAAACCCACTAATTCGAAACCCATCAATTTTTCATCTCTGCGTCGTTGTGATATTTGTGATGACATTATTGATCCATGCGAAGTTCATTTATGTAAAGATTGTAAAGACATTATCTGCATGTCCTGCCGAATTGTTCATGGTAAAGGAAGAAGAACTAAATCACATACAGTCTATTCTCTAAACCAGAAACCACCGCCTTTTTGCAAGGCACATAATAAGAAGTTCGAGTTTTATTGTAATGAATCTACGTGTAGATCACTACTCTGTGTGAATTGCGCTCTTGTCTTCCATGATGGACATGAAAAACGAACCTATGAAGAGCAAACCCAGATGCAATTAAATGAATTTAATCAAACAATTAAAATTGTGAATAATAAATTGGATGAATTGAGATATTTTGTTCACTATTCGAAGAAATGCAAACTAGAGGTGGAAAACAAATTTGTTGAAGTCGAAGCAATTGCACGTAATAGACGTGATCTTATATATAAAAATGCAAAAGAAGCCTACGAGAAAGAAGTGGCAAATATTTACACTAAAAAGTTTGAGTTTGTTTTAAAAATGAATGATAGCATTGTGAAGTTAGAAGCATCGGAAAGAATTCTTGCGCATCTTTTGAGGTTCATACAAAGCTGTATCGATAAAAAATCGTATTATGATATGTTCGATTCCAGTTCAGCTATAAATGAAATTCTAGAAAAGCAGTGTCGCATTAGTTTCCCTTTTGTAGAAGTCGATTCAATGCAACTAAGTTCCGAAAAAATCGATGAGAATACAATTGAAAAAGCCGTTCATGCATGCATTGGCCCCTTCCAAGCAAACATTATAGAGACTAGAGATTCGATTTTGTCTAACAAAAGACGGCGGCAGTTTTATAATAGTTTAGTCTGTCCCAGAATAATCGGACGCATTTATTCACATTCTGGTCTGTGTGATATTCTGTATGACAAAGATAGTGACTCAATTTATTCCTTAAGGTCAACATCGCAAAGCGAAATGAATTTTCTCACAAAGTATTTAAAAAATGGAAATAAAAGTGAGCTTCCAATTCATAATTGCCATTATACATTTCTTCAAAATTATATGGCATTTCTACCAAATGGAAACTTGCTAATGTTATGTTATTCTGGAAAAGACGTCGCTGACCGGTTAATAACAGTAGATAAAAATTTATCTAGCGCGAAGGAATTTGTTGTTCCCTTTTGCAATTCTAAGGATATAAAGATTTTATGTTCTACTTCTTGCAAGAAATTCGTATTTTTTCTTTCCACAAGTAACATCGTCTATAAGTACTGTGTAACTTCGAATTCACATGAAGAGGCGATTGTACCATTAACTACACTTGCATGCTACATGGATGTGAGTGCGAATTTAGACCATATTGCCTTCGGAAGCTTTCATGAGATCCATTTGTTTTCTTTCACTGAGAAGATCATCTTACGTTCTATTGGCACAGCCGAAACGTTCTATTGGGGAATTTCATTCTTAACGGAAGACATTCTGATTGCTGCGTTGAAAGAAGATTCTCTTAATATTTTTAATACTTTAGATGGTGAGTTGCTTAGAACTATTAAGAATGTTAAAGATGAAAACAGCAAAGATCTTGAAATACGCCATCCGCAATTAATACGTAAATGTACAGATTCATCGATCATTATTAATGATGAGAGAACAATTCTTAAGATTTCGCTTTAGCCACTGCCGGGATTTTTGTTGTGGATTATAGATGGTTTTCCATTATGCTGGATAAACTGTTTCATTATTTTTAGCGGTGAGAATGTTCCATCCATCGTCCAGGAATTGTCAATAGCCATAACTATGTCACTGTTGTTGTTATTGTTTTGCAATGAGCCAGTTATTCCATCAAATTTGTTCCTCCAAATAGTGTATTTCAGTTCAAATCCCTTGCAGGTATTAATCATGACCAAGCGGTATCCATTATATAGAAAAACTTTAGTTAAGTATAGAGTTATTGTTTGCCGATATGGTTTTTATGTGTACCTTTAAATGTATTTTTAAGGAATTACTGTATTTAAGTTGCATTTATAATTATGTCATTTGTTCCATTTTAAGATTTGTATTTTTATGATTAAAACGTTTGCAACTATAATGTGTTATCATCTTCAGCTTCAAATTTTTTTTATATGGACATGGGTGTGTATGTGCATATTATGATGCAGTTTTAACGCTAAAGCGTTTACTGTTAATCCAGGGGCGTACGCTTTTATACAATAAAACTAATATTTCAGAACAAAGTTAAACAAAGTTGACAATATTTAACAGGACATGTTTCATTGTTTGCTATTGGTAAAACAGCATAACAATGACGAACAAATTTACTTATGACATTGGGTATTTTTATTTTACAGTCTTTATGTTTTAACTTCAAGAAAACAGGCGGGAGCCTCTCCTTACATAGTGCATTTATATTCCTTTCTAATTTTAAATCAGTATAACACATAACGTTATGCAAAGTAGGCTTATTAGGAATTATATAAAAATTATCATACTATTATAGTATTGCAAAAGAAATTCTTTTTCATATATANTGAAGGCCAGTAACAATAAGGTCTTTCTGTTGGTTAACTTTGGTCGGACGACAGTGAGTTTGGGTTGTTCAGGTCTACGCCAAGCCATCTTCTGTTGCTTTGTAGGAGCTGTTTCAAACAAAAACCAACTCTCATCCTCGGTTGCCCAGTAGTGTAACAAGTAATCCAAGGAATGATTATCAAATAAGGCGACGAAGTTGGTAGCACATGCTAGCCTGTCAAGTTTGTTTGCCGCAGAGAGATGATGAGGGACCCAAGTTGAGCAGATTTTTTTCAAACCCNTTTTAAATCAGTATAACACATAACGTTATGCAAAGTAGGCTTATTAGGAATTATATAAAAATTATCATACTATTATAGTATTGCAAAAGAAATTCTTTTTCATATATAATTTATAATTCATAAAATAAAGTTTAAAAACTCATTACAAAATCTCATTGAGACGATTAAAGATGTGTACAATTATCAGTGGAAAGTTAAAGTAATGTATAGGTACTAATTAGTAAGGCGACCCCATTTTGATCCAAAAATTACGTTTTTTAACCTAATGATTGTTCAATTTTGACTATAATTTGAATTTAGGGTAAAACAGGGGATTAAAGGGAAAAATTTAACATCACAGTGGATAAAATGGACGATAAAGTATTTCCCACGTTTTTAGATAGAAAGTTGCGGTTTTGCACATTTTCTTCAGAAGAGAAGCTTCTTCAAGTGAACATGTCGTAGCAGTGCGCGATTGTAATTTTGTAATATGGCTGGACTGATGTCTGGCATAGTAAAATGTTCAGTAAATGGTTTTGCTCGATTCTTTGGATATAATCCCAAAGTGCTGTTTTGACACGATCTATTAATTCTTTACCAGCTTATCGACATTCTTGCATTTTCACCTGATTTCAGCACAATTGTGAAGTAACTGCACCGCGCATGTCACATAGAAAAGTCTCGAGTAAAAGGCAACGTAAGAGAGCAACAAAATAATATTGTTCTTTGCTATTTCAATTTTTCATGGCGTCATCAATCTGTTATTAAACAAATGCATGATATTGAGGCCCTTCTAGCAAAGTCTGGAGCTGCAATATCACTTCCAGGAATGTTAAAATAGTTGCCACAATTGATTCCAAGTTCAACGACTACTATCATTACATCATTCAAAACCTCTATAACACGAGTTTCTTAATGTTCTTGTTAATGTGTCGCTTGTGGATTGCCGAGTTGTATTGCAGTACTCCAATTTAAAGCTCACTTTAAAATTAATGAGACATCCTTAGCACCAAAGTACGTAAAGCAGCTCTTCAACATTTCGCACCAACAGACTCTACTGCGCTCCTATAGCACTGCTCCGTAGCTGGTTAGTTCACTATTGAAAACCAAACAAAACTATCATTGCATTAGCATTTCTGGACCGTATTTTTGAAATGCCCTACCCGATCAAGTCAGAGGAGCCGAAAGTTCCCCAAACTTCGGCGAATTCTCAAGACAGCACTTTTCACAGAATATTATTACTAGTTCAATCAATTAAACTGCTTTTGAATTTTGTAAATAAAAATGGATTTGTATAAATTGAAATATATAGTGATTGATGGTAAAATTTCCAAATGAAATTTTTTTTTAAAAATTTACGTTTTCATAATAACACCTACCTTTTCGACATTTACACCAGTTTCTGAATATAAATGAAATTGAGACTGAAGGAAATATTTACTACAAAGGGTTATCATAAATCAATTATACATGAATTACAGAAACATAAATTAGGTGCGCAACTTTTACCAATAATTACTTTTGTTGGTCATTTTGCAATTTTGCTTTCTTAGTTTGAATATTTCTCATTTCGGTTAGGCTTCAAAAATTGGTCATCCTAATTCTTCTATGTCAAAATTTTAGAAACAAATTTCAATACATTGGTAAAATTTTGTTCAAAATATAGCCTTCTTATATTATAGGTCAAATTTACATTGAACCTTTGACAAGACGTAAAATTAAATTGAAACTAGCAAAAAAATAAAGGAATTTTATGGAAAAGTTCGTAAGAGTGACCGTTATACATAAGTTTGTAGGGCATATAATTCAGAAACATTATTCATTGGCTGCAAAATAACGAAGCATAAAATAGTTTATCAACGTTTCGATTTCTTCCATTCAAATTAATATGGAAGCTTTATTTGAATTTTAAATCTCATAAAATTCAACTATCAGTTTCTTGTAGATCTTTGCATTTCCTATGCTGATATGTTGGTTCAAACTATTTAGAGACAAAAGTTTTAATGAGAATTATGTAAAACCTGAATATATATTAATAGAAATCGCGAAATAATGGCAAATTTGAAATTTACGTTAACTATTTCTCAAATGTATGCAATGAAATTCTAGCAAACAAATTTAAAAAATGCATGAGTTTTTGTGGATTGTGCTGCTAAAATGTACAAACAGAAAATTTAACCTCGCTCAAAAATGAAATTCTGTTCACAAAAGCTAGTCCAGAATTATTTACTAATTGATTAGGAATCTTAATTAATTTGAATCATGTGACGGAAATGCTTAGCTTAATGACTAGCTTCAAGTATATTCTTCCCACATAAATGTTAAAATCACGTACTATATTATTAATCATTTCTGGATATATTGAAAGTAACCCAGTGCCAATAATTTCGGAAAATAAAACTAATGATGTGTTAAACAAATTCAAAACGAACCTTAAGATTATTTATCTATAAGTCCTTGTGCAAATCACAATGAATTTATTTGAATGGTAAGCAAAATCGGAAGCAACGCAATGTGTCTTTTCAGAAACGGACAGATTTGTGAGATTACCAGTAATAATAATGCTTTTGAAAGTTTTTAGGTTGAGATTATAAATCCTAATAGTACAAGATATAAGCAATTAATAAACTATTACTACCCGAATAAAACGCTCACAAAAAGTTTTTGACAACTTGAAAATGAAATTATAACTGCTTTAAGCATTAATGATAATATTTTAATGGGGGATTGGAATATTAATTTCCTAATAATTAATGAGAAACCTAAGCTACAAAACTTTATTTCAACATTTAACATTTCTTTAGTTAATCAAACTTTTCCATTTAAGATTGATCTTGGTAGTCAAAGACAAATTGACTATTTTTAACATCTCAGAGCATCACTTCATATGACTATATCTGCTCTGAATTTCTTTTTTCAGATAATTCTTATAATCTCATATCACCAATCTGATATTAAGCCATTTAGCCACTAAAAGAGGTGTAAAAATTAGAGATCAAGAGGAAATCGAACTACTTAAATGTTTCTTGAAATATGAAAACTGGAATTCCGTAATTTCCTCAACTATGCTTAATCAAATCAAAATTTTAAAATTTTAGTTAGATATTTGCTGACCTGAGAAGATTCTCAAATTTGAAAATAAACATTCTATTTCTTTTTTACACAAAAAACAACTTTGGATAAATTTTACATGCACTGAACTTATTAGGAAAAATGGAAATGTTGGCAAGTTTATTTAGTATCTAAAACTAACAAATGTCATACTGCTTATTAAGAGCTCGTAATCTATGTAACATCAAACTAAGAAATGCGTGCAATTGTTTTGTAAGATTAGAATACAAAAATCTAACTTCTCAAAGAAGGAAATAGTAATTCACAAACAAACTTCTAAATAAAAAAACTACAGACAGCAATAAAATCGAAATTATAATTTACAAGTTGTGAAATTATTAGATTTATTAAGTCTAAAGAATAATTCCAGTGGACCTTCATACATACCAACTTGGTTTCTAAACGATACATATGAGTTGTTATGGAGGCCGAGACGAGGTTCCATTTTTTTCTGATTGGTCGGGAGGTGGGTGGAAGCCCTAGTAGCACAAAGTTGTTCTTTGGACGTCGTTCAGTGCACATTTAGGAACGGCAATATCTGTCCGCCAAAATGACACAAAATAGACGTGGTGGGGAACTGACAATATTTGGACAAGAAAAGTTACAATATAAATACATAAAGAAACAATAATTTAAGTAATGCGATGATGGTATTGAATGAAAAATATTAAAAAATATGAAAATTTTTTTACAGAATATCTAATAAATGAAATACAAAATGCTGAACAGTTTGTCATGCAGGACAGTTATTGCAATTAATTCCAACAACTTCCGAATGCATGCCATAAACTGGTGTTCTCACAAATCTGACACTGTTGTCAAGTCATATTGCAAGCTCTTATCATCCTTTCACTTTCTTGACATAGGATGCAGCGGCATTTCTCACCTCCTAGGGGTGCTGGAGTTAGTGCTTCTGGGTGGTTGCCTTGGGGCTGCGGTCCAATATAGTCTTCTATGTCTTTCACAAGATATTGATGAAGTCCAGTTTTGTTTTGAAGGCGCCTTTCCATGTAAGAAGCAGCAAGTTCTTTAGCCAATGTCTTCAGAAATGTTCTTCTGCAATGCTTTGTATATTTATTTCTCCAATTTTTAAGGCGCAGATCGTAAAGTGTTGACAGTTTATACCAGCAACATCTAGACAGTTTTCAAAATGTACCAATGGCCATCTGAGTAACTTGACTCAGGTAGTATGCGTTTTACACATGTGGTCGATGACATCAATTCCAGCCTTTGTTCGATTATATTCAAGAATGATGTCAGGTTTTCTGAATTCATCTGGATTATTGCTTGTGGCTTTTTTGTGATGCTGGGATGAAATCATGAACACTGTTTTTTGTGTTTTGCCTGGTATGCACAAATAGTTATCTTGTGATTTGTCTACCAAAGAGAAACTTAGATTCATGAATCTGCATTGGCTGATGAAGTTCAGGTCCTATTTTACACTTATTTTTTATAAGGGTTCTGAGATATGTCAATCTATGATTTTTCAGTAAGGTATTATTCAAGTTGAACTTAGAAAAAAATTGATCTCCTGTAACATTCCGTGATGTTCCATAGTATGGTGATACTAGATCTAAAACCAATTTTGTGACAGTGTTATTTTCTTTGTAAATTGTCTTTGCATCATTATTAACTGGCGCTTTTGTCAGGTGATTTCCCTTCAAGAAAAATCTTCTTTCAGCATCTGCACACCAGTGATACATCTCGCCATACTTGCCTGGCTTCTTTGGATTGTATGTATGGTGTGGAGACCAACATCTACTTGAAACAAGCTGTTCATCAAAAACAAGGTGGGCTGAAGGTATAGACAAATTTGCATTGAAATCTTCCCATAGCTCTTGCACAGCAGCACAACTGTCTGCAAATTTCCTTTTATTTCATGTTTCATAATAATCAAATCTAATAGCTTGTAACCATGCTTTGAATAAATTTTTAGACATAACTGATCAATAAACAGAATTTGCTTGCTCAGACCAGAGCTCATCAATTGGATTTTTTGTATTAAACATCACACCATGATAATAGAAAATTCCCATCAGTGCTTTCAGTTGAGCTACAGTAAACTGAACATTCATATTATAGGCATTGGCTTTCTTCTGTGAGTAGCCAACTATCTTTTGCAACATGTTTTCTGTAAAGAAAAGTTGACATGTTTCTCCAGTGCTCTTTTTATATGCAGTTTGCTTATCACCAGAATTTCCATGAAAAACATTTGCATGATATCTTGTACCCTGTGAAGGAGGAGCTTCAAAAGACCACTGATGACCATTCTTATCCATGCATTGTGCTATGTCAGCACTGTTATCTTCACTTTCACTTTCATCTGATTTGAGGAGTTTTCATCAGCTTGATTCCGAGGTTCAACAAGGGTTTCAGCTTCTTCAACCTCTGACACATCCAACTCTTCTTCAGTATATCCACTGTCAGAATCTGATATTTTGAGGAAAAATTAGTAATACCTGAGTCCATTTCGTGCCACAAATTGACCTTTGACCCTCGCCGGCATGGATATGATGTAATTGTGTACTTTGGCCATTTGTGTATCTCTAACGTCATTGGAATATATTCTGTTTTGTGTTGGTAAATACATTTGTTTATTGTTTAAAATGTAGCCAATTTTTTTTATGCATATACGTTTTTGGAATTACATAAGTAAGAAATCCCATGAGATTATTGCAGTCTATTGTTTAATTAATTTTTTTATTCATATTACATAAATAATTGGACGTGGATATTGCTGGTGGTGTTTTACTGACGTCATAATGTGTTGACTGATTAAACAAGTCAGTCTATATATTCACCCAAATTATCAGATAAAATCATTATTTTTATTCTACGCAAATTCACTTTTCTTATGTCTGTTGAAACATTAGTATCTGGTTCACTTGGCAATCTGTTTGATGAGCTATGCACAACTCCACCACCAGCCTCCAACTATAATCCACTAACACAGGGGATGATGATCACATCACCTGCACCTGTAAAAGAAAAACGCAGAGCTTCCCACAAGCAAAAACGTCCTGCGCTTAGTAATAATGTTATTGTCTTACCCAACACAAAGGCACAAGAAGAAGGCGATGATATTTTACAACACTTACATGATGTCAATTCACAACCATCATCGTGTACTTTTTCAATTGCCAGTCCTGCTAGTGAAATTCCGAAAAAACTCTGGTTAACAATCGTGGATGCTGTTCAGTTGAACACAAGATAAGGTGTTGCAGTAAAGATTAGACTCGATAATGGTGTTTCTTATTTTCTACCTAAATGCTCCGTCAGTGCATTGGGTGATAAATACAAGTTTTTGATCAATAAAAAACTTTTCCGCAATGATGACATGGGGGACAGTGCTATTACAAAACATATTGTACTACAGTTTAGTAAATAGAGAATATATAGTTTTTCATTTGCTCTTTTTCTACATGTACTAGGTAATATGTTTGATAAATTATTTAACAAGAAAACAATTAATTATTATTAGCTACAATGGTTTCAAAACAAATTTCTTAAATTTACAATGATTGTTATGATTAGTAAATGGAGATAATAATATACTTCGTGGAGTGTTCATTTGGCGTACAAATTTATAATAGTCTTTTATACAGTCTGTAGAGTTTTCATAGTTTTGTGGATATCGATAAACATAATCATGTAAATTTTCGACGGGTTGAGAAATTAAACGACTTAAAAACTCGCAGTTCATTCTATCACATGCCCAAAATACTGTTTCCTTTTTACATGATAAATTCAGAAATTCAATAAAAGTCATCATTTGTTCATTTGTTCTGTAAATGGAATGTGATGGAAATTCCGTTCGTACCAGTTGAAAGCTTTCTGAATGTTGTGTGGGAGACAGGAAAACATTTCCTTTGAATGTCGTGCTGTGATTACATATAGTTTTTTATCCAATAAAATTANCTTTCTGAATGTTGTGTGGGAGACAGGAAAACATTTCCTTTGAATGTCGTGCTGTGATTACATAGTTTTTTATCCAATAAAATTAGCATTTCTTTAATATAGTAAATGCTGTTCAAAGCATTTCCACGTACTTTGAAAAACACATTAGATTTCATACAAGACATCATGGTGAATAGATTAACAACCAACTATGTGATTAGAAAACTAGCACTTCGAAATACAAAAACTCTAAATATACAACAAAGAATTGTCGAATTTAAGTGTATGTACATTTTTCTTTCCCGTTTTTGAATGTTTCTACTATTTTCATAAAATTAGCATTTTGTTCATTGCCTATGACGAAAAGATATCTTCATTTTGACAGATTATTCAGTTTCTACAATGATTCAAGTGATGGCGGTTGACTTTATTCAACATGTAAGTCATTTTTGCATTTTAATAAGTTAATATTACAAATTTTGTTTCATGTGATTACGAATTACTATAAAAATTTCACACATTTAATATCTTTGCTAACAAAAATTTGTATTAGACTTGATGAAAATATATTTTATTAAATGGAATTGCTTCTAATGACACATCATTTTGAAAGCATCATAGAGAAAATAAATCCAAAGACAAAACTTAAGACATTACAAATTATAATTTCACACATTTTGATTATTAGCGATTTTTTAGAATATAATTTTGAGATCTATACATTTAGAAACGTAAATTGGAGGTGTATGCAAAGTCAAAACGTTATGCAAAACGAATATTTGTCAATTGTGTTAAAGCATATACTAGTGAAACCATAACAAAGGGAAACACTTCAGATGTATTAAAACCCGTAGCAATACATCAAAAATTTGAGCTAAATCTAGTAATAAAAATACATATTTTAGACTCTCAAATAGTAGAAAAATACTTGGAAATCCATTATATATTGGCATTCTCTCCAATGCTATGCCTTAGAAACTCTAACAAAATTGGATTTATTATTAAAAATTCTCAATCTATATATGAGTTTAAAACTTTTAATGGGAAAATAGAGTTAAAATCCGGTTTTCCTAATTTTATATTGTGAGATATATATTTAATATTTGAATACAATGAGTAAGCCACTCATACACAATTACAAGTATATTTTAAATACTATATGTATACTTAAATTTATTTTATATAGCTTTGATATTCATTTTCAATTTAAAAATTTACTTCTTTTCATGCAAACTGTGTACCACTATGTGTTTTGTAAAATCAATCAATTTAATCATTTTGCGTAAATATATTTTTTATGAAAATGTGTTAGTCTTTTTGTAATTAAAAATGTTTTGCGAGTTTCATGACATCTAATTGATTCGATTTTGAAATGGCGCTATGTATTCATTTGCGATTATTAAAATTTACTCATTGACTGAAGAAAAATGTGAATATTAACACTTTCTCAATAAGTATAAAGTTTTTATTTGAAAATTCAAAAGCTATGATACAACTTCACGTACTTTAACAATCATTGATTTGTAGAATGTCTTAAAATTTATATTTATATGTGGTATTAAATAACTAAACCATTCATTCTTAAAGTATGAAAATAAAATCTAAATTTATAACAAAGATTACTTGTATTTATATGTATGTACGTTTTTCTTACTTGTTCTTGAAAGTTTATACTAATATCGTCATGAAGTTTTCATTTTGTTCAATGATGAAAAACTACCTAAAATTTTAACACAATATTCAGTTTTTTTACAATGTTTTTGACTAATTTGATCAGTTGATTTCTTGCATACATATTGAAAAATTAAATGTCAAGGAAAAGAAAAACGTCGGAAAAAAAATGTAAGTCACAAATGTAAAAAACTTTGGAAAAGAAATGTAAATCACAAAAGTAAAAAATCAGTAAAAGTAACACTCAACCGCAACGAATATCTTTTTTTACCAAGGCGGTATGCATCAGTCATTTCCAAAGATGACGCAAATTTTCTCATTGGTGGCCAGATGACCAGGCATTCTAACCCTGGGAAAAAAACAATTAAACTTTCCTTTACACAACCATAAAGCTGTATATACTTTTGTAAATATATATGTATACCTCCTTTTAATACCAAGTATTATTTCAGACATGTAGGATGATACTAAATGTTATTGCTAAGTACAATCATTATTTTAACTTGGTTATATCACGTGGCCGGCAATGGACGATAAATTAAATTTAAATTTAGCATTTAACACTGTAAATTTTTGTAAATAATAACTTATATATGCGTATCATTGTAAAACTATACTATAAAAATATCTATCTCCCCCTCTTATCTAATATGGTGCTTTCACCAAAGCAATGGTTTATTACATTTATTCAACTTACTTCAGAAGAAGAAGTATCTCTATCTTTATTGCATGATAAATATTTTGATTATGTCATATACCTTTCATTTGCTAAATTTGAATGTGAATTGCATGTTAAATTAATAGCCATGTAAAATAATATTTGTCGGTTTTAGAGAATACTATAGACTTTAGGAATGGTTTTACATACTTTTTGTACCAAAAGCATGTGTTTAACGAAAATCAGTATAAGTCTGAAATAATGAATACAAAATGCTACTGAAAAATTATATCATAAAACAATGTTAATGTCTACTCTGAATGTAACAAATAAAATAATAAATATCTACGAATGTAAAATTTCACAAAGATAAGATAAGATAAGATAATCTATATTCATTTGAATTTTTTAACAATATTTTACTGATATTTCAAATGAATAGCGTCATTAACTACTATGTACAAAAAAATGAATAATAACAAAAATGAAATAAATAAAACAGCACTGACTAAAAAATACACTGACTGACTACGGATAGCTTA
>CABFPE010000044.1:623016-633641 GCA_900660155.1 Hofstenia miamia
TAAAGGGGACTATCCTAATAATCCCAAAGGAATAGTTATGAAATTAGTGGAAGATATAGGATATATGGGATATAATCTTACTACTGATAACTGGTATACATCCTTTGAATTGTCAAAGAAGTTACAAGAAATGGGTATAACTCTTACAGGTACAGTAAAAAGAAACCAGACTAAGGGATACCCCTCAAGTATAATTTATAAAAAATTAGCTGTAGGGGAAAAGATTGCCTCTCGTAAAGATGATATTGTTTTTGTGGCAATCAGAGACAAACAATCACAAAGAAAACCTGTACTGATGTCATCCACTAAATTCTCTGTAGCCTATGTAAATATGAATGGTACTTTTGTTAAAAAGGATAATCATAATGAAGGAGATAAGTACAAACTAGACATTCAATATGGGTACAATCATACCAAATATTCTGTGGATATTTCAGATGAAATGGTGTATTTGTATGAAAACGATAGAGCCACCAGAAGATGGCCTATAAAACTTTTATTCAGAATGGTTCAAAAGGCACTCCTAAATGCTTATGTGATTTATAAATGTAATGTTGATAAGCCTATTAATAGGAAAAAATTTTACATCAAAGTTATTGAGTCACTTGTCACTCCATGTAGGAAAAAAAGAATATCCCCTGATTGTTTGACCTCACCTCGACTCACTGGACAAAAGTGCAAACTAGTAAAATTTAATCAAGGTAAAAGACTAGAGTGTAAAGTCTGTTCTAACAGATCATCTGGTAACAGAAAAAGAACAAGATTCCAGTGTGAAATTTGTAATGTTGCTTGTTGCCCTGGTTGCTTTGATCAGCATTTATAGGGCAAATAACAAGTATAATACATGCCTTTAATTTTTTTATATATTTTTGTGCAATTTCTGCACATGCTGACTTCCTCAATATATTACCCTATAACCTTTATATTCCTTTGGATATACTGTTGTAAATATTTTTTTCTCAATCTTAAGTTGATATAAAATAAATGCAGTATTATTTTTAATTAATTGTTATTGTATTTCATCATCTAACAATGATAATAAAATTAATTTTTTTAAAAATTAAATTAATTAATAATTTTTAATTTAATAAAAAAAAATAATTATGTGAAAAAAAGATTAATTTTATTATCAAGGTATTCCTTAGTTTATCAGCTTTCAGAAAATATATAGGTTTATATACTTTAAACCAGAAAATATGTAGTTATTCATAAATATCTAGGTCATAGTAGGCACACGAAATTTCATCTAAAAATCCTGTCGCAGTTTACGGAAAACTCACCCGCAGTTTACGTGTTAACCACTGTCTAAGTTCAGCTAGTCGTTATTCTATAGACGTTAATTTATAGAATCTCTTATCTTATCTAATACAATAAAATATGTTATTTCTACTATAGATATAAAATTGCATGGACAATTCCGTTTTTGTAGGTTTGTTATTCATAAATTTAACGGGTTATGATATTTTTTAAATGAAAAATTATACACAATAACGGATGTTAGACATTAATAATTTAAGTGCTAAATTCACATTCAATATATGCGATAGCAAAAAATTAGGTACTTTTGCGTTGTTTAAATTATATCATAATTTTCTAAGACCTATCTGGTGACGTATCTGAGATTGAGGGCACATCATCTGCTGCTACAGGTCCGCCCAAAAAGAAAAAATATGCTTTTCTGGACGCTAGTCTTACCGCATCTGAAACTGATGAGTTCGCGCAATATAATTCCCTTCCACCTCTAGAGGTATGAAAAATGATTATTTCGAAAACTCATCATTGTTAAAAACGTTCCTACCCTTCACCATACAAAATTGAATAATAAATATACTGAAAATGAACATACCACAAGCAAACTTTCTTAAAAATTATTAATAGTAAAATTTTATTTGTAATTTCAATTTAAAATTTTATAAGATTTATTTTGACATTTTAATGAATGGCAATATAACTTATTTTAACTAATTTTTCACCTGAGATTGCGCTCTCGTGAAAACAAAATGAAAGGTAAGTACATTATTTCCTCGCTATGAACGATTAAAATATTATTAAATAGTATGCTGCTAGATGTCGTTGCAGCACTACAAAAATTTACCTTCCATTTACCCACGACCGTGTAAACACAAATTTGAGGTAAGTAAATTTGTGCCCGTAGCGCACTCGTGGAAATTCAGCATAGGACAAATATATTCCTCTTATTTTGTAAAAGTGAAGTTCTAAAGAATGTTATTTTTCAAGTAAAACAGTAATAGATCAAGTTCATTAAAATGAATATTGTCAAATAGAATTCAATATTGCTATTTCCAAAAACAATGTTGCTTCAGGTAATATTACAACCCGATTTTCGAGTTTAAAACACTTTGATTTTGCTTAATACCTCTTCAGTTAATATTACCGACAGTTTTTCAAGTTTAAAAGCTTTAAGCCCTGATGTTTTTTGCGAACTTTTTATGCTTGAAAATATATTGTTCTGTTATCTTCCACCCAAAATTACTACCGTTTTACTTAGTTCCATGTTATTTTTCAAGTAAAACAGTAATAGATCAAGTTCATTAAAATGAATATTGTCAAATAGAATTCAATATTGCTATTTCCAAAAACAATGTTGCTTCAGGTAATATTACAACCCGATTTTCGAGTTTAAAACACTTTGATTTTGCTTAATACCTCTTCAGTTAATATTACCGACAGTTTTTCAAGTTTAAAAGCTTTAAGCCCTGATGTTTTTTGCGAACTTTTTATGCTTGAAAAAATATTGTTCTGTTATCTTCCACCCAAAATTACTACCGTTTTACTTAGTTCCTTTTTACGAAATACGATTTTATTGCATATTTTTATTGAACAATAGTGGAAGAAAACCACACTCATTTTTAATGAGAGATTGCTAGTTTGAGTCCAGCCTGTTCAATATAGCATTCGCTCAAGGTTTCTCCGTACATATTACGTACAAATATTTAATTATATTTCATTTCAAAAGTTAAACAAAGTTAGTGGATATGTAATTTAACAAGTATTATTATATATTAATTGAACATAATGAAGAACTGTAAATGCAACCAAATCATATTAAGGGCGAGAACGTAATCTCTCTCTAAAACTGAAATGCTAGCAATTGTACATAATAGCTACACAAACTTAATTAAACGAATTCAGTTTGAAATTTAAGAATAAAATTTTAAACGGTATTAAGCAAATATACTATTTTAAACTTGAAATTCGGATGGCAATATTACCTGAACTACTATTAGAAAATTTATATATATTTATTATATAAATATCTTAAAACAAAATAAAAGCTTACTAAAGCATCAAGTCACTAATGTATATGACACTCAAATATGGATATATAGAAATGGCAATATACAGTGCATTAACCCGAATTATCCTGAGTTTTTATATTTAATTTATATCTGTAATAATAGATACTATGAAACATGCAAAATACTGTAATAGCAGTTAAATTAAAAAATAATCAATTTTTAGTGTGAAAGATTCAAAAAGCCCTGTATTGCCATATGGCAACGCTAGGCATTCACATTACAAACGGTGAAATGGCATGAAGCATTTTATGCACAAACCAACATCACATTTAATGCAAGAAGTGCGCACAATTCCTTTGTAATTGTTTGCAGCACATCTTCTTTTGTTTTCATTAGAAATAATCCAATGATCTTTTTTATCAAAACGTACAAATTCAGCACTCTTGACAATCCAGCAGTACGCATTTTTTTGGTTTGACCTCTTGAAAATGGCAATTCTCCATAGCTAGACAAGTAACTTTGACATATTTGCCGACGAAAATCAAGCTTTCGTATTATTTGCACTTCCTATTCATTAGGCATTTATATTTTAATAATTCACAAATATAAATCACTTATTACTATTTCAAAATCTTGATAGAGTAAAATTAATTTGATATAAGATGCCTAATACTTGTGTGCTATTGTACAGAATCCATGCATTATGAATGCTAACATCAATTAACCAAGTAAAAATTGGAAAATACCACTTTTTTCCTCATGGCAATTCTATAAAGTGAAATGATTTGGTCCATCCTGTCCACTCCGCCCATGTATATATTGTACTGGCGTATTATATTAGGTTGGGGAAGTGATATATTGCTGCAGAAAATTTACAAATGAATTTGTGTATGTAACAACCACAACCATTATGTTTAGTATCAATACATTGATTAAAACAGTGAATATATATTAATGTTTCTTGATAATGTAGTAATAAGATATATTTCACTTGTAAATCTCCTACGCTTTATCTTTTCTTGAATATCTTTCCAAGAGACAATAACAACACCATGATTTTTCTCAAATGTCTTACGATAGTAACTGCGCAACCTTGTAAGGTTGCATTCTTTGGCATTCTATTTCTTCTGAAAGATCCAGTTCCAGAATAACTGTATTCACTGGCCTTGATATAAGTTAAATTGGACAAGATAGCCGTTTTTGTTGCAAAGACACCAAGCTTTATAACCAAATTTGATTGGTTTACCAAACAAATATTGCTTACATCCATGAAAGCCAAAATATTCGATCATCGCCTCATCATAGCTAAGGTTTTCATCAAGCATGTACTTAAAGTTGTCTATGCAACATGCATTTAAATGGCTTATAAGAGGTCTGATTTTAGAAAATTTATCATTTGCATCTAGATCATTATTGTCTTTGAAGTGAAGACAACGCATGATGTTTTCAAATCGATCTCTACGCATTGCTTTATATACCATTTCATTGCACATATCTTCCATTGAATCCCAATAATTATGTTTACTCGGTAAAGAATTGTACCCAGGCAATACAAGGATACCAATAAAAGCACGTAACTCTGATATTGAAATCTTAGGATCTGCTAAGTTTTTCTGAAGGGCATATGTGCTTGATTCCTTAATTATAAGGCTTAACAAAGTATCATCTAAGAATTTGTTGAGAGCTGCAATTGGAGTCACCTGTTTGAAATATGAAAATATTTTAAAAAAAATAACAAGAGACTTTAAAAAATTATTTTAATAAAATGTAGAAACTATTTGTGATATTATTATAAAAATCAAGCATTGTGCCGGATTTTTTTTGCATATTTCAAACATTTGGTGAATCTTTTTCTGCATTGTTTACTTGAACAACATGATGAAGATCATTAGAGAAAGATTCTGTGAAGTTGAATTTTCGTTTTGTCACTGATGTCTATAAAATGCATTAACTATTCATAAAACTATAAAAAATGTATTCATAATCATCATTTGCAAGGCTTTTGTATATGACATATATCAATGTGTAAAGAATAATCTACTATTCATAATCCATGTGCTTTATTTTAATTGTTTACATAATGTATTAATATGTTACAAATAAACACTCACATTTTATTAGCAGACATTTTCTACAATATAACTTGTTGAAAGATTGAATGTTTTTGTCCGATTTTGAAATTAACCTCATCAAATGCGCGGGAAGCATTAATACAAAGCACTGTGCAAGACATTTATCAAAATATCTATAATATTCTATAGTATATCATTAAAAACATAGTGCTGCCATATGGCAACGCTAGGATAATTCGGGTTAATGTAAATAATTAAGTTTATATTGTTCAGATATAAGAACCAAATTATATTTCTCGAACTAAAGCAAATATATAGAAGTTATCACCGCGTATAGTCACCTTTCCTAAAATGATAGGAATATCAGCATTAGCAGATGCCCATATATGACTGATTTCATTTAAATTAAACTGAGAAACGTTAACGGACTAAAATATTAATTAATGCACGTTTAATACGCTAAAATATTTACAGGAGACAATATTAAAGGAAGTAGAACGTAACCACAAATACTTTTTCGCCAGTAAGATCCATGCATAAGGCGAATGCGAATTCTAGTTGCGATTTTATGTCACCTAAACGAACGCAAAATAAGGGTTTATTTACGCAAGGTGGAAAAAACTGCAACAATTGAACTCAACAATTAGACAATTAGTCACGCTCTTCAATCTAAAATTTAATGTAATTACAGTAATGCCAATACAATTACATTTTGAAAACATGTAAGATTACTAACTGGCTTGTTAATTTGAAAATACAAACGTAACCGCTCAAATGTTTGCGAACCTATGGACGCAAATGTTTTATCAGGTATACTCTCATGTAGCTCACTCCAAGTAAATTTGTCTTCATACAAGAAGACATTATCATCAACACAAAATTGGGACCACTTATAACCGCTAACACAAGAAACAATTTATTTGAGATATTTGCTGCGGTTCAAATGCTTTCTTAAATATTGTATTGTATTGCGGCATTTTTTTTTCGCTTTATAAAAATTTTCTTACCAGTAGCATGCTGAGCCAATATTTTTCGGTTAATACTTTCTTCTTCTAATAAAATCAAAAACATTAGAGTGTCTTCCATGAAATTTTTTGGAGAAAATTGAATGAAATTCTTCAAGATGGTTGTTAGTCCGATGCTCGCGGTTAAATACAGAAAGAATGTCCTCCTTCCCGTACCAATTACTAATTAGAAATAAATATGCTAGACAAATAGAATCAAGATACTTTCTATAGTAATCAAACAATGGCTTCAAACATGGATAGAAATTAACTGCAAGAGGATTGAGAATATCAAAAACCTGCATTTCTTCCGATGCCAAAAAACAAAGAGTCAATAACACTTTAACGACTTGACGGGCGGTTTTATGCATGCGAGTGTCAAATTAAAATTGAAACCCATAAATTAGTTGGCAATAATGGAAGAAAAATCCTCGCATTTCTAATGCCGGCCAAGCATTGCTTATTGATTTCATTGCTGCTGCATCAAAGTCGAGAGAGAACGATTTCGGCTTGCAATTTAATTGTAATTGTGTGCAGGCTGACTTTAAATTATGCATCATTAATAGATATGTCAGCCAATCGGTGAGTAGTAAAAAACACTAAAGGAAGCATGTCCCTCCTATAACACATTCTATAGTGTAAAACTACTGGAAAATGAAAGGTACTGTTTTACAGGTAACATCTCCGAAGAAATCATCTTGACCGCAGAGAATTCGTAATTGTTCGTGTGAAGCAAATGCAAGTATTCGCTCTTCTCTGGAACTAAATGAATTTCACTCAATAGATTTTCAAATTTACATACGCGAACATTTCATCGAAGAGCAAAAATTCTTTTCCATCGGTGGTGATGCGTAATTCTTGAGGAATTACTAAGGTTATAGCGGAGGCCGCGGAAATAAACCCTTGTTTGCGCTTTTGTGTTACTAAAGCAGTAGCCATGGTGGACTAAATATTAAGGTTCACGCGAAAGATAAACAACGTACAACTTACGATTGATGGAAGACTGAAACTTCTTTATCGAAAAAATTTTTGAAGGTTACAACACAAAATAATGAATATCTACGAACGTAAAAATTTTTTCACAATTACTTGTATATAGAGGAACAATGTTTATGTGTTATCTATAAAAGGTGTAAGATAGCATTAAAAAAATAATATATCAAACCTATAAAATATTCATAATCAATGTAATCCGAAAAGTTTAAAACGGTGTTAGCTAAAGTGGGCTAAATTACAAAGTGGGCCAAAAACTAAAAATGTGATAGTTTTTAATCAGGAAATTATAAATCAACGCAATTTAGAAAAATTTAAAAATATGGCTACAGAATCAAAGAAATTGTTTTCAACAATGTTAACTCATGGAGAGGTCGAGGTGGTAGTAAGGAATTGTGGGAACAAATTAATGCTCTCACGAAGAAATCTGCCTCTACTGACACTATTATGCTGAACCAGATGACTTTAATAATCACTACGCTAATATCTCAAACCGAAGGTTTTCGCCACCAATTGCTTTCCATTAATCAAGTCTACCATGAACTCAAACGAGTGAAGCGTACCGCCTGTGGACACAATGGGTTGCAGTATTGGATTTTTAAAGAGAACGCACACAATTTAGCTCGGTGTCTTATCCACATCTTCAATTTATCACTTTCAAGCTCTATCTTTCCGGAAACACTCAAATTCTCGAAGATCATTCCACTACCAAAACATTTCAAACCACTTGATATCAATGATTATCGTCCTCTTTCAGTAACTCCCATTCTCTCGCGCACATTTTAAAGACTTATGTATCATAACTTTGTGGAAAACTACAATAGTTGGCTTTCGCACAAGCAATTTGGTATTCGTAAAAATTGCTCAACAACGTCAGCGATTATCAAAATTCAAAATGAAATTAGTAAATTTCATGCTCAAGGCTTTGATTACGTAAGGCCCTTCGGTATTGACATGTCCAAAGCATTCGATCGCATTCACCACCACTCCATTATTGACGACTATAAGGAAATTTTGCCTCCAATCAACCCATATATCATCAACTGGATAGCAGATTTCATGATTGGGAGAAAACAAGTTACTTATTTCAACGGCACAAAGTAGAGCAACGAACAAAGGATTCGGACAAGGTGACAATGATACAGCCACCTTGACTGTCTACGCCGATGACAAAAACCCGTGTGTGGCAGGCAAAAGTTCCACAGACAATGCTAATGTAGAAATTCATAATATTAAAGAAAGCTTATTCAAGAAGAACCTACATTTAAATTGCCGGAAATGCAAGAATTGAAAGTGATTTTTCGATATGTAAATTTGGAGAACATTCAGCCCCTTATGGACATTCCACTAGTTACCCATATGAAAATACTAGGTATCACAATGGACCGCAAATTGGGTTTCGGGAAACATATCGAAGACACTGTAAAAAAGGCCTCATCGTCTCTTTTCTTGATTTTACGCTTGAAGAACTTCGGATATAATAAAAAAGAACTTGGTACCCTCTACAATTCACATGTTTGGTCCAAACTCACTTATGGTGCTGCTGTCTGGGGAGGTTCTGCAAAGTACTTGTTGGCGAAGATTGACAAAGTCCAACGAAGAGCGGTCAAAATGGGTATAATTTATGACTACATGCCTATTCAGCAGTTTATTAAGTACAATGATGAGAAACTTTACAATAATATTCTTTTGAAAGGCCCAAATCATCCCCTCTATGAGCTTCTTCCTTCGAGACCTACTTACTCTGAAACCAGACTGAGGAATCGCCGACCAGGATGCACAAACGCTAGCAACGAAAACTCACTCTGCATTTTTTCCAACCGGTTGCAATGACCGTCTTTACTGTGTTTGTTTTTACATAATCTAGATGTATTTCTGGGTTTAATTTAAGAGTTATTACTATTATTATTAAAACTAAATAGTGCTTGTACATGTTTTATGTATTTTTTGTTAACTTTATTGATTGCGGTTTTTTTATAGATAATTTGCCCGTGTTGAAAAATAGAGCTGTTAATATAGATTTACAAACTCAAAAGTAGACGTAATTTTCAATTCTTCAATAACTCAAAATCTATAAGTATTAATATTGCAGGTTTAATGATTTTTAGCCCACTTTAGCTTTAGCCGACTTTTCAGTAAACATTTTAAATTTAAAACACCGGTACCATTCAAAACAAATATACAAACATATATTTACGAACGTAAATTTTACGAACACAATTCTTACGAACTTATACAGCATCCACTTCAAAACTAGTTGATGAAATTGCGCTTTATATTTATACTTTGGTCAAAACGTGAAACTCTAAAATTATTTTTCCAAACAAAAGCAAAAATTAATGGGTTATAAAATTAAATGTCTATTAATTGATATTCATTTATTATTATTACAATTACGAATTGAAATAAAATATCAGTCACATAAAAAATTATTTTGCTAGAAAGGTCTTTATTCTAGCAAAGTGAAATTCCTTTGAAAATTTTATCATTTTGCAATGGTTGATTTCCAATAACATTTAAATTTAAATTTATTTTGTCTAAAAATGGTTAATTTAGTTTAAATTCTTTAAAAATATAACAACTATTAAAAAATATTTGCTAAATTGTGTAGAAATTAACTGTCTATTTCTTGTTCAATGATGCCACTACTAATTTTGAACTTCTATAGTAAAATTTGAATAAATCTGAATGATGTCAATATATTCAGATGTTTCTAAGCTCAGTAATATTCAAGAATCAAAAATAAAGAATCTCTTAAATTCATTCACTGATCTAGAATATTATACAAATGACCTAAATATTAACAGTAAAAACAAATTAGACTGTAACAGTTTATTGCAAAAATTAAGCAAAATTTCTTAACTTGCCTTAAAGATGAGAAAAGACATTCATAAAATAAGGAAAATTCAAATGAATTTAATGGCATAAGACATTCATAAAATAAGGAAAATTCAAATGAATTTAATAGCATCTCCCCTCAAAATGATCAGAAATATATGACCCCAAAATTCATAATTTCAAACAAAGCACTAAAAAATAAAGATGGTTCTTTAAATGAGAGGGAATGCAAGAAGGTTATGAACAACATTGAAAAATCAATCAAAAAAATGGAAATGTCTCCAATTGATCAAGCAATTGTGGCAAAAAATAATGATATTGTTCTTTTTTGTCAATCCAAAGAAAAAGCAGAAAAAACAATGGAGGAATTGGGAAGAATAAAAGGCTTATATATAAAAAAATCAAGTAAATTTTTGCATAAGCTTAAGTTATCAAATATACCAATATACAAAAATATT
>CABFPE010000044.1:662162-700076 GCA_900660155.1 Hofstenia miamia
AATTATATATATATATATATATATATATATATATGTATATATATATGACATCAATGTAGTGGAATTACATTGTTGGAAAACCATAAATTAGTTTTGTTCAAATCAACCACAGTAGAAGTTCATATGTTTTACTATGTCCTCCTAAAACCTTGTGAGACATCAACACATGGGGAACCCAAATACACAAATCACTTCCAACGTGTAATCAGTTAGTGAAGTCGAGTGATTGGCCCAGACAACTCTAACATACTGCTCCATAAAAATACCAGATCACAACAAAAGTGAGAAGATGATCATCCAATCAAGATAACCTGATAGCTGCCCTTCCCCTGTGATGGCTAGAATTGAATCCAAGTCTACAGACACCACTATTTTAATAGATACCTTCTCAAAGTGACAGAGAAAGAGAACTGGCAGAATGAATTGAGCTAATGAAAGCGTCCATTAGGAAGCTGAAACCCCAACACTGGCAGATGATTGAATTAGAGTGCCAAGAGGTCCAGGAAGGTGATATATATTTTAATACCAAATTATAATAGTATAAATACTCAACATATATTAATGAACACTAATGTTTTCACCATAACACAGGGAAATACCCACACCATATTCATCAATAATTCTAAAAGATACATAACACTGAAGAAAAATCAGATCACAGTAGCTGCCACATTAATTATGAGGGGAAAAATAGCAGGAACATTGGCTTCTTAGTTGACAAGAAATCAAAGAAGCCAAGGGAGGGCACTCCATCTGTACTGAGCACTGAGCCCTATGAACATCTAGATCATGAAGAATTAAGATCACTGAAAGAAGTCCTGGGAAGGCAACAAGAGAATATTTAATTAGGGAACAATAAGTGTTGGAAAAGCTGTTGGAGAGTAGCACAGTATAGAAATTCTGTTTGAAGTTCATTAAACTACCAGTGAGTAGGGCCAGAGCCAGAAAGATAAATATGAAGAGACATTACAAGCACTGATTGATTATAAAATAATACAACATAGTAAGAGTCCTTATGCTGCTCCCATGGTATTTGTGCAACAAGGAAGTAAGTTCTGGCTTTGCATGGACTATTGTAAGCTGAATGCCATCAGTTTTAATTCCATACCTATTGCCTCATATTGAAGACTTATTATATGAAGCCAGTAACTATAATTTTTCCTCTTGTTTAGGCCTTTGTAATGCATATTGGCAGGTCCTGATGAAAAATCAAAACTTTAAAAAAGCTGTGTTTATTACACCACATGGTTTATTTCAGTGGAGATACATGCCTTTTAGGTTGTGCAATACATTGGCCACATTTTAACATTATATGACAAGAGTGTTGCGAAACAGAAACAATAAACTGGAACCAGGTGTCACTGCATACATCAACAACATCACTTTAGCCAGTCATATAGTGGATGACCACTTTAGTAACTTGTTTAGAACATTAAAAATACTGTACAATGCCAGATTAAAAGTAAATGGGAACAAGTGTGTTATCCTGCTGCCTGAAGTAACCTTTTTAGGAAGGGTAATACAACATGGCTTAATAATGATATGAAAATATCTAATAGCTAAAATTATGGCAGAATCCATAATGAAAAATGAATCCTGAAGTTTGGTCTAATGATGAAATTGGTAACAGATAGAGGGCCCATTTGAAAGTCAATTATTTAGCAAATTAATGGAGAAAATGGAAGTGTTCCATCACACCAACACTGCCCAAGCTAATGGGACAGTGGAGTGATTAAATAAAATTTTGATAAAACCACTACAAATTATAATGTCAAGAGATGGAGGAAAAAAATCACAGAATTCATTAATACATAATACTACAAAATTATCACCATTTGAAGCAATATTTGGAAGAGAGAGTCAAATACATCTGTCAATATTGTTTGACAATTACACTGAGGGTGCTGATAATGATTATGTAAATAAATTGATGAAAACCATACAAGAGTCATATTAAACCATTTGTTGTAATAGCAAGAAGAGTGCTGTGAGGCAAATGTGATTATAATAAGAAAATGCATAAAAAACCACATTAAGCAGGTGATATGGTATATAAATACATGATGAAACCAATAAAACACAAGAACCAGGCAGGAAAAGTTGAATCCAAATGGAATGGTGGTTACAAATTGAGAAGAAACATGATTGTAATAATTATGTACTTGAAATGGTTAGACTTTAAAAATTTAAAATGGAAATTTAAAAATATCAATAGGGTTATTATAAATAACTATAATGAATTTGAGATAATAGAATGTGATTGAAGCTATTATTTTGAGATGGGAGAAATTGATAGCATGGAAGAAAAAGGATATGACAGCCCATATGAAGGAAATCATAGAGAACCATTACTGCAATGGATATTACCAGATAGAGTTCCAAGGCATGGAGCTATATATGACCCAGATATCTGGGACTTAAACCTTAAAATTTTTTTTAGGAATGATAAACAAGATACAGAATCAGTCAAGGAGGATCAAAAATTTGAGAGATGAGAATGTGATGCCACAAATCTAGCAGATTGCAATTTAGAAGTGTTAAAAGAAAATTTGGAGAGATATCAAAACTGTATGTATCAAGAGTTGCAGAAGAGTCAAAGACTTTGCAGAGCTGCTTTTTGAGAACAGAATTGGTAGGCCTCTGCAATATGGAGTCAGACTCAGGTAAGAATAACTAGCAAAATGGGGACTCAGCACAACTGCCTCTGCTAACGAGTCAAGAAAGGAATTTAAAATTGGTGAAGAATGTAAGCATGATAAAAGTCCTTTTAGTGCAGTACGAAAAAGGTGCTTTTAGTGGTAACATAACCCCATTGGTTTCATCTGCCTCTATGAGTACCTCATCAATACATTCTGAATGCAGATGCCAATGAAAAGAAAAAATGTCACATGGGGAGCATAAAATTTTACACCTGCATTTTATTTCAATCAAGAAAGCTAGGTATATAATTGATAATAATGGCTAGAAACATATCAACTAGCACTAAGAAATTGATAGTAAGTGGTGTGGATAAACATACAAAACAATGTGGTGCAACAATATTTCCATACCTCATTAATGCAGAAAGAAGGCCAAAGTGTAATGCATTAATGTTAAATGATAGCAATATGAAGATAGATTTGCCATGATACTAATGAAATACAGTGCACATGTTGTTTGAAGGTAATTTTAAATTAGATAATTTAAACCAGTTTCTAGCAAAGAACCATGACGTCAAGAAAATCAAGTTGATCAATGTGAATTATCAAAACTTATTCATAGTATATATTTTCAGAACTGACAAAGTATATGAAAACAAGATCACAGAGAAAATCAAAATGTGCTATAAATTGGCAAAACAAGGTGGATTTTGTGTTGCACTGATACAGATAATTGGAAAATATGGAAATACCAGATCACATAGTTTGCACTACCAGATGGAGAACTTTATCATACTATATGTCAGAAAATACCATATTATGGGACTAGCAGATAAAATGGACTTTATAATGAGTTTAGTGTATACTGATATATTGTTAAACAAGAAATTACCAGGCCATAGATTAATAGTGGATGCAAGAATCACATTAGATGAAGTTCTGCAATTGCTGTTGATGGAACTGACTAATCCACAATTTAATATATCAAATATCACAGATATCAAACCATCATTTACTTTATCACAAAGCCAAGTGACATTATCCAAAGTCTACAACTGTTGAAAAGATATCCCTTTGATACAACCAATTGATGAAGAGGCAGAGGATAGACATAAAGTGTCATACTGGAAAATACCATCAAACAGTAGAGAAGGTATTGGAGGAAATATGTATGTCATGGGAGTGAAGAGATAGGCAGACCCTTACCACAAGATTATTTAAAGTAAAGAAACTGCCAGAGATATATACAAAAGCAGCAATCTGGATTTTAAGTGTTTTCTTAACAGAAACAGATCAGTTGAAACTACCCATGAATTGTGTACAATCCACACTCATTAGAGACTATTACTTTTCTTAGTTCTCTTTAGAATGTGAGATTCCAAATCATCTTTGCCATCTGATTATTGATACTTACATTAGATAGTTTAATTTGATCTTGCAACTGTATTTCATTTAATTAATTAATCAAACTTCCATTCAGATCAACTGCAGCAGATGACAGGGTCAAACCCCAAAGCAAAACCATGCAATCAAGAATTCAACCTCCAGCAGCAATCACCAGTTGTTATGCAATTGGTTGTGACACATGAAACTCTCTCAGTGATAGTGGTTTATGTTATTGTGCACAATGCTCCCCTTTGTTGCTTACATTAACTGAATATGTACACTGATTGCTCTTGTTATTAGAAATAATAAAGGAATTAATGCAACCTTGCCACTTTTGCTTAATATGTACCCTACATATAAAGAGCTCTAAATATAAATAACTACATGATCCTGTATACATGTGAGCAACCCATGTGGCCTGCAGAAAGATGATGGCCAAAGGTCCACAATTAAATAATATAACCAATGATGTAACTAATAGGGTACTGCAAAACACCTCTTATGTATAACAAGATTTATTATGTTTACTACCACACAAAAAATTTCAAACTAAAATAGATGGTTAGCCTACTGTCAGCTATCCAGCTGTTTGATGACATCAATTATACAGTGAATTGAATTGATAGGAAAGCTAAACAGAGAAAAACCCCTATTCATATACCCATGCTAAAACACATTTTCATAAGCAGAGCATAACACTATTGCAGAGGCTGATAAATATTGCTGAAGGCAGTCACTCAAAGAATGGTAAATTGACCACAGGGTCCCTGAATACTCATTTAATTACAGAATCAACCTGACACAAAAAGCAAAGATAAATCTGGAACGATTTAATTTATCAATTTTTCTTTTGGTGTACGCTATTTTTATATTACAATTGTACAAGCAAACAGCATGTACCTGTTTCTAGTTTACTTCTGTTTTTACAATGCAAAATTCGTCTGCCAATTTTTATGCAACATGTTATTAATTCAGTTGATACTTTTTGTATAACACTTTTCCAACATGCACTATTACCATATCATCACTTAGTTTACAAAAAGTAGAAAAATTCATATAAAAGCATAATCAAAATTAATCAAGTTAAATCATAAAAAATAGTTAATTTCTTTTCTTTTCTTATCCCCTTTTTGCTGATTATGTGACAATTGAGAACAGAGAGATTTGTGTTGAAAAATGAAATATGAACTGGCATAATGCCAGGCCACCCAGACAACAAGTAATTGGTTACTATACTATATCCGTGTAAAAACTGTTTGCTAGGTTAGTTGTCCCATTTTAATAATAATCAAACCTGATACAAATTAAAGATAAATCTGAATGATTTATTTTCATTACTTTTTGCTCTTACAAATTGTATTTATATCAAAACTTTAAAGCAAACAACATGTACCTGTTTTCCATTGACATTTATTTCCTTGATTCTAATTTCTTCTGCTAAACCTTATGCAATGTGTTTTTCATGGTTATTAATTAGCTATGCATTTTCAGCTAATTTCCTTTTGCTAAATCTTTCACCAACACTTATTTTACCATACTAAATCTTAGTTACACAAAGGTTCTAATTGATAAAAAATCATAATCAAATGAATCAAAATAAATAAATAAAAGTTTTTTAAGTTTTTAATTTTTTTTCTTTTTTGTCATCCCCTTTTTTGTTTTGAATGATGCTGATTATGTTACAATATGGTTAGAGAGAAATTTTTTTTCTGGATGTCATTCATTTTCATAGCATGTCAATATGTTAACTTTATTACATGAGGTAAGGCACTAACAACTATGAATTTGAGGTGAGGTAGAATTCAAGGCATGTGAAAGCAAAACAGTAACACTATCAAACCAACTTTATTTACACACTACTCTTTATGATCAAGTAATTGTTGGATGTTGGCCAGAGTCCTCGCAGTTGTTGTATTGTTTAAATGGAGTTGGAATCAAAAATTTGTTTTGTCATTATCTAAATTAGATCAGTACTAGTTGTTTATTTGAATAAAATGAAGTACTAAAATGCAACTATTGATATCTTTTGTATGCAGTAACTCCCCTAAAGTAGGTCTACATGTCCAATTAGGACCTGTCTGCAAGAACAAACAGCTATTACATTAAGCAAAGCTTTTAAATCTTAAGCAATCACAATAAATGATTGAAAATTTATCATATCTTACAAATTCCAAGGAACTTTATTAGCTTCATTCTAATTGCTAATATACACGTTTTACTTGCATATTACAAACAGCAAAAAGTCCTTTTGTTGTAAATAGGCTTTGCCAAAAATGTTAAAGATATAAATTGCATATTTCAATTATAAAAAAACAAGGAAGAAATCATGACTAATTTCAATTTTTTTAAGGAAAATTCTAAAATTCATGTTTATGATCAAATATTTCTACCATTTGCATCATGCAAGAAAAGCATTCCATATAGAGATAATTCATTCATTTTTCTTACTTTTTTTATTAAAATCTCACCTCAAAAAATTTTAGTGGGACATTTAGATTCACAAATATATTCATAGCTTTCTTAATTATAACATCAATCACTATTTACTAAAATAATTGTCAAATGTATTTTCAATGGTTATATATCATATTAGCATGATCTAATGTAACTTTCAACAAATACAATAGAGATATTATATGTTAATTCATAGAACAAAATTAATGAATATTGTTTCTGGAATAATAGTTTTGTTGCTGGATAATTCACACATCACAGCAGTAATATCATCTTATCTAATTCTAGTTTTTATCACTTGCAGGTGTCAATGATAAAATAATATCTATTTGATAATAATAATTAGAAAATTTCATTTATTATATATTTATCCAATAAGGTTTTTGTCATTAAGCAAAATTTAGTAAACTTACATTCATTGAAAATATTTTGTTTAAAATATTTGATGCATAGTGGTTATTATTTCCTTAAAAAATAAATATAAACATTATTTGCTAAAAATTTTCAATAGCAATTAAGTGTGTGAAAATACTCAATAATGCTAACATACTACTAATAGCTATTGTAAACAGGTGGGTCTATTCTTCATGAAATTTGTAGCAAAGCAATCAAATTGGTGGTGAAATAACTACCTTTGCCAGATTTTGTTAGCTGCCTAAATCAAAATAAACACTTTTTTTTATTTTTTGTTTATTTTTAGCTTGTCTTAGTCTAAATAAATTATGATACCATACCATATTTTCTATTGAATTTTATATTTGTTTTCCTAGGGGCTTTGCCATTGACCAAACATTTCGTAAATTTGCTTATACTTATATTACATTATGAAAAAACTACTTTTGAGAGGTGACTAACTTTCATTTATAAATATCATCAAAACTTTTAAAATATTTAATCAATGCATTTTATATAAGTACACCTGTTAATATGATCTATGGTGCAAATCTTATGAAAATTCTTATATGATGTTTTCTGCAAAAGACATTTAAATTATATAAATAGAATTGTTTTCGAATAATTTATCACATTTAATTTTAATTGATTTAGAAAAAAATTTAAGGTTCAAAATTTGGATTCCAAAACAAATGCATTTGTTAATAGTATTTATTGAATTCAATATAATTTGCTCTCAGTATTATAATTTTCATCAATCCATATCTAGTCATTTTCTTCAAGATAAAATTGCATCTGGCTTTATGTACAAACAAAATCTAGAAAACAGAACAAACTTCCATTGAATCTAGGCATAAAGGACTATATTTTTCTTAGTGAATTATTTTTTCCAAAGTTAAAAATATTAATATTGTGCTATCCAAAATTATGAAATGCATTTTCTAATAGTATAAATTTAATTTAATAAATTTATTTTCAGTATTGAAATTTTGTAAAATCCATATGTAATAATGATTTTTTCACCAAGAAAGTGCTTCTGCTTTCTTTTACAAGCAAAATTTTGAAAAAAAAAATTATTTAATAATATATTCATGAATTTAATGTTTCTAGAAAATTCATGCTTTTGTTTAGGAAAAAATATATGTGATGAAAGTCCTGGTGTATGTGGACCAAATTCAATATGTCTTGGTGGGTTGTATCTGACACACCGTACATGCCAGTGCAAATTTGGATCTAGACTAGAAAATCGCAAATGCAGAGGTTATATTTTATTTTCCACTATTAAATTATCTATTACTGAGGAGGCCTAGACACAAAATTTTATTGTAAATGTATTTGAAGCAGCTCAGGCATGCCTTTTAAAGCTTGCAAAAATATAATTCTCAAAGATAAATATATATTAATTAAAACTCAATAATAAATAAAAGGAGAAATCTCATAGATCCACTTCATTGGATGTGACAAAATTTACTCTACTTTTTTCTTTCAGTTGATGAAGCAAATTAGCCAACATCATACAAATGAAAAGTATAAAAAAGTTACGAAGTTTTCTTTCATGAAGCTATAATCAGCTATGGAGTGCACTGAATTAAACATAAAATAAAACTACAACAAATCAATAAACATTTCAATCACAAATTTAGTGCAGTAGTAATTTCTTTTAGAACCAATGACTCAAATTAATACATTAAGAAGAAAATACTTCTCTTCAGTACGAATTATGCTATTCATGAATGTTTTAAGTGGAGGATGGCTGTGCATTGCAAATGCTCAATTTCTATCTAATTAAAGTGCGGATTATAGAACAAGTGGAAGACAGGTAGTCTCCCCCTAAGCTGCAATTTCCAAGCAATGCATTGAGTACATTTAGTAAATTAATTTATTTTCTGGGCACTATAATTTATGTTCAAAAAGATTTCAAAAAATGCATAGTTGTTTGATTATAAAAAACCGAATTACAAAATAGATATCACGTGTACTTGGCAAATTTTATCTATCCTATCTAAAACTGCTGAATCCGCCCCTTTTAGTAAATGAAAAATTAAAGTACATTTGAACTAATCTCTACCAAGTCTCTATCATTCCTTTGAATCAAAATATGTTTGTGATCCTCACATACTTTAATGAATTCACTAAATATATACCAAATATACAGTTGAAGTAGTTTTTGAGCCAAAACTTTCTTTGTCAGATTTTTAAATTTTTGAATTAGTGCTTTTTTATCTGTGAGCTTGTTATTATAGCTCTGCTAATATTCCACAATGTTACTACTGTAATAATTTGCTCTTCATTAGATATAAATGAATGTGTTGAAAGGCCTTTCATATGTTATCACATTCGGCATAGTAAATGTCAAAACAAAGCTCCTTCTTATGAATGTCAATGCGTGCATGGTTACAAAAAGCATTCTGGTAAATGTGAAGGTAAGCTTCACTTTATTTTACATTTTTCATTGTAATCTTTAAAAAATTTGATACTAAACTCTAGTTAAGCTGTTGCCAGTGACTAAACACTTTCCAATTTTGTATATTTTATCATTTTTGCTACCATTCTAAGAACATACCTACATAGTAGCTTCGTAGAATTGCAATGCTCATACCTTGTGCTAAGTAATAAGTCTCTTTTTGCGCATATTTTGAATACAGAATTTTTTTCATTGTTAGCACATATCTAAAGCCCTATGCATATATATATATATATATATGTATATATATATATATATATATATATATATATATATATATTTATATATATATATGATATATATAAATTGCTCCCTTTACTATATAAATATTCACTTATTTGTACAGAGAGCACTGTAGGTAAAAAATTTCATGGTTCATAGAGTGAGATATGAATTAGTAAAGACTAAAACACAAACAAAATTTTTATTGTTTAGAAATGGAATGTGCACAAAGCATTCCGAAAAATCAAATTGAAAAATATTTGCAAATTTGTTTTTTCATAAAATTTAACACACAACATTTACATTTGTAAACATTTTTTTCAATAGTCTGGATTGCCCAATGGTGCGCTTTTTCATCCAAGAAATAATGAAAGAATAAAAGGTCTTTACCATTTATTTTTCATATTACTTTTACACTTAATACATGAGTTTGCATTATAGCAGTATAAGTATTAGAGAATTTTGCTTTCAGGAACAAGAAATTTGAAATTAGATTTTATTTTGTTAAGAATTCAATATTTTTTCTTAGAATTTATATTTTGATTTTGTATATATGCTGACATCACTTATTCTTGATATAAATACCATGATTTAATATGAATTAATAACTTATTTTTCATTAGATATTAATGAATGTCTTGAAAATCCTCGAATATGTCTTAACATTGCTAACAGTGATTGCAAAAACAAAGTTCCTACATATGAATGTCAATGTATTCAAGGCTACAAAAATTATTCTGGTGAATGCAAAGGTAAGTTTCTTCCTTTTTATTTAGTTTCAGGCTTCATAGAAACAGCTTCATTAAATAAAATCCTGATCTCATGCTGTATTTAAAATTTGCTAGATATTAAAATTGTATAAATATATATTTTTTTTTGCAACTAATTAAGAATTGTAGCAACACAATAGCTTTATACACTAGAAATAAATAATTAGTCTCTGCAATATATTGTGGCATTGGTATAAAATCAGCTAACTATTCTACTATACTAGCACATTCAGAGTTTTGAGTTGATGGATGAAATTACCAATGCTACAAAATAATTAACTTCTTCTCCTCCTGCTACTATATCCTATCCTAATAAAAGTTAAAAGTAAACAGATCATGTTAGGGAAAAGTGGCCACACTTTGCTGATAAAATATGGATAACCTTTAAGAAATTCATAGAAGAATAGAGCTCTAATTAAGATAAAGAATAAAGATGCCCTAACTCTTGGGTGCAAGTAGTGAACCTAAGTGCTTAGTTAAATAACCTAAACTCAGTGTGTTTCTCATCTTTTGCAATTTAGGTGAAAGCAATAATAACCATTTGCATTATGAATGAAAGCTGTACAACAGCTGTAATCATATGCCTATCCTAAGTTAAAGGAAAGCAAACCAGCCAAGCTGTGCCACGTCTGGGTGCCCTTTAACTACAAAGTTGAAATTTAGAAAAGCATAATTAAATAAAATAGTAAGTCAAAGATAAAAGTTAATAACGAATTCACTGAGACTAAATTGAAGAAAAATATAAATGAGCAAATCACTTGTATATATACAAAACTAAATTGGTATTTGAAAACAAAACATACTGATAAAAAATGTGAACAAATAGCTGACTGTGACAAATTTGGTCTTCTGCTCTAATTTTCTGTGCTACCAATTAGCTGAAATTCAAACTAAAATATATAGCACCATTGTCATTTTGTCAAATTACAATTGAAATAAAATTGTAAAATAAATATTGAAATTGTAATCAAATAAAGAATTCAAAAATGTTGAATGTCTTTATCCCACAATATTTATCTATTAAAGTTTTTATGATTGAGAAAACTGCACCACACAATATTTCAATATCCCACGAAAGCTTCTTGCATTTCATAGTAATTATTAGTAAAATTGCATCTGCAATATATTTTCTACTAAGGCTCTCATAATTGAGCAAAAAGGCACAGTTAATGTCTTTCAAAACTTCATAAAAGTTTTTTGTATTTGATAATAATAATCTAATATCACTATAATTTGATGATATACAGTGATCAGAGATTTCAAAAAAGTCTTTTTAAAATTTGTAAGCTCTGGCTGTTTGCAAAGAGCATGGTTTCAATGATCCATGTTGTATATTTTAAAAAACATTTTTGAATATCACTCTTCAATAATATCTATGAATAATCTACATTACATTTTTAGAATATTTTTGTTCTTAAGATGAAATAGATTATGTGTCTATATCTAAACAAAATCTGAAGAACAAAAACAAAATATTCAGTATGCATGAATTAAGTGCTTCCAAAAAATTAATTATTTTGTTTAGAAAGAAGAGAATGTGGAGAATGTGGACCAAATTCACTGTGCATTAAGAATAATATCACCTTTGAATGCAGGTGCAATTTTGGCTATATCAAAGTGAATGGAAATTGCACAGGTTTTACTTTTTTTTACAAATATATCATTCATTATGGTTATCTAAAAGAAACAAATTTGCTTGCATTTACGAGTCATCCAATTCAAATACACCTCATTCAATTATTATATTTAGTGTGGCATAAATTTATATACTAAAGGGTTAGTATATGGATAAACGATTCTTTCCATGATACTGTCTCTTAAATATAGTCATTGCTTAGGCCTATTTATTAACAAAAAACAAGATATTTATGATATTAAAGGTGAATCACATTAATTTTCAATTTGTTCTATTTATATTTTTCAGCATTTTAACAGAAACTATTGATTGTAAATGTTTCTTCTCAATGCTTAATCAAGGTGATTCTAATGAACAACACAATGTATTTTCTAATTCCTCTTGGTTCATAATATATGAAAAATTAACAAAAAGTAGAAAAAGAAGAAAGGCTTTTGATTTGTATTTTTCTACAATAATACAAATAGTAAATTTTGATAGATTTGTAAAAAGTGCAGTAAATTTATAAAGGACAGTATCAAATGTAATAATGCCTTTTGAAAATTTGGAAAAGCCCAAAACAACTTGTCTAAATTTAGTGGCATGTGGTTAGAATTAACAGATATCAACATGAGCAAAAATTAATTTATATGTAAAAGTTACAATTGTTTGCAAATCTTAATATATATATTGTGTGCAAGCTACACCATTTCCAGGTGACATTTAGAAATCATCAACTTACATTTATAAATATTCATTTTACAATTAGAAATAAAAAACTACAACAAGAAATGGTCAATTTACATTTAGAAATGAAAAATTCATTTTGAATTTGTCAATTAACATTTAGAAAGCGTCAATATTCATTTAACAATCAAAACTAACATTTAGAAAAGCATAGTTTACATTTAAAAATGAAAAACAACATTTAGAATTCGTCAATTAACATTCAGAAAGCTTCAATTTACATTCAGAAATGAAAAACGACATTCAGAATTCGTCAATTAACATTCAGAAATCATTAATTAACATTCAGAAGCTATCAATTAAAATGCATCAGTAGTTAATTTATATATTTTTAATTGACAGAATACCATATAATATATATATATATATATATATATATATGATGGATTGTGGTTAAGAATAACATAATACAATGATAATATAATTACATTGAGAGAAAAATCAACTGATAAAATAGTTAAATATAAAGCATAAAACATTACAATTTCAAAAGAGTTTTAATTGCCAACACACTTCCAATTGATGGGCAGCTGGATGAAAAGACGTGCTATGTTGAATGAACCTAGCAAATTCAACCCTTGGGAGTTTTGCTATATTCCTATCGACTAAATTTTGAAGATATTGGGTCCTCTGCTCAATTACACCAGTTCCAATCATGGGTGGTAAGGTAATTTCATTTTTTACCAGCGATTTTAATTTATTCCAAACACCTTCAATTGGGTTTAACATTGGACTATAAGGCGCCAATCTCAAAATTGAAGCTTGTGTTCCAGCAACTGCTTCCTCTAAGCAACTATGACAGGATGAATTGTCACAAATGAGGAACAGTTCAACAGCATTTTGTTGATCACTCTCCTCAAGATGGGTAATGAGCTCCTCAACCCATTTATTTGCAAGAATCAATGTAAAAAATCCTCTTTGTGTATTCCAACAACATCCTTATCAGATGTCTCTCATTACACTACAGGCTCTCTAATTTCTAAGCTTAATTATCTCATGGCTTTTGGTGATAGTTCCACTGCAGTGGAAGCTAACAATTCTTGTTCCTTGAAAAACTCTTCAGACATCTTAATGACCTGCTCAACTACCATAACATTGGTAATCTTATCTAGCTGTTGCACCTCATGCTGAGTCTCTACTATTTGGTTGTAAGACTGCTGTAGGTAATTGTATCCTTCAGTGTTCTTTATGATTCTTTGCGAGCAGATGACACTTGGCAAAATGTGTCTGTAGAAGCAGTGCCTCACTTAATTAGGAGTCATGTACACAAGGTTCTGCAGGCTATAGGGAAATAGTTGAACTTAGTTTCATGTGTGGTGTGTCTCATGTACTTCTTTAAAGCATCAATAAACACATTTATATCAGAATGACAAATACCTAGCTTATTGCTGATAATAGTAGTGCTTATTTTTTGAAAAGTAATTAGGGCTCCCACTAGTCACACATACCATTTTTCAAAATGATTCATCACATTTATATTTTTATCAGGCAAAGCTAATACTTGAACATGCTGTATTGCCCAGTGGTTTGCCTTCCAGAATAGTTTGCAAAAAGCAATTATGTGTGGACTCACAGCCACCATCCTGTATCTTTCTGTTTGAAAAATTGGTAGCTGTGGCATGGGGGTTTTGATTAGGAAGATTGCTAAAAGCTATATGGTTTGCAGTATTTGGCAAACCACTTTCCTCTAAAGTTCTCCTTTTCATTCATTTCATAGGACCACTTAATCTTGGCGAGTACTTGCTCAACTGATTAAGTGATATCACATTGAAGGACTCAACAATTTCTTCCAGCAGCTGCCAGCTCTGGGAAAATGTGCAACTCACAGGGAGGTCAGTAATGCTGGTAATATTGGTTTCAGGGTTGAGTAATTCCAGAGTTTGTGCTTGCATGGTGGCATCAAGGATAAGGTGCTTGTTTACTATCATGTGATGTGTCAGACTTTTGTGGCATAATATGAGATCAGTAAAGATGAGCTTGGTGGATTTTATATGTTGACAGCCAAGTGCTCACTCTTGTATTTCTTGAGGAAATTCTCCATCTGGAAATGCAGCATCTTGATCTTGTCTGAAGTGGACCCTTCCCATTCTTATTGTAAAACAAGCTCCAACTGAATACTTTTGATATTAGATATATGTGTAGCATCTTCCAAGACAAAGCTGCTAATCAAGATAGTCAGTGAAAAAGAATTAAGATCAAATTTAAATTTGATTAAAAATATATCATAAAAATTTATTATTATCTTAGATTAGTTTTGTATTATGCAACTAAGAACTATCAGTGAAAATGATTAGAATTAGTATTTGTCAATTCTACTAATTTGGGAAAATGAAGGGGGTGAATTTCATTCCATTATTTTTAGCCATCTTGGCAAATGAACATTTGAAATTTGCAATCAACAGGTGCTTATTTTGGATTAACTATAATTAGAGCAAAATTCATTGTAACAATTGATAAAGAAAATTCTTTGGAATTCTTGTTTTTAGCTTTGATTACAGTTTGATTATTAATTATAATGTTCAGCTAAATGGTTGGTGTTCAGTAGAGGCAAGGATCCCATAACTGGAACAATTCCTTGTTCTGAGCCACAAATCTACACTTAAGTTAGGAATATGATTAGGAGTTTATATTTCCATTTAGCTAACTATCAATACTTTCATACTTGTACAGACAATAACAAATTCAATATAAGGCTAGTAAGGCAAATGTAGGAATTTATATTTATATTACTTCATTAGGTAATTCTGCTGTAATTCTCTCAAGATTGGCTCACTGCTCTGGAAAGGGTGGTCACTCTTTAGCCTACAGGTTGAACATTTATCAAAAATGTCTAATACAGCTAATTGGATAGTGAATGGTGATGCAGCTTGATAATTCCAAGATTTCCCCACTGATGCATGTGCCTCACCAAATCACATTGATAATACTCAGGTACTGCTAAGCAATTGTTCTAGCTCTTTGAATAGAGTAGCCCATTGGCATTTAATTTCCAATTCTACTTGCTAAAGTACTGCAGGGCAGTCAAGTTGAGATTGTAATTGGGCTCATTGATCTTCTAAATAATCTGACTAAGGATCATATTGTCTCTCTGCTTCTTGATGATGTCATCTTGGTGGTGTGCCCCTGGTGATCAGCATTGATCTTGGGTAGTAAGTTGTACTTGGCTCTCAGCATTAAACCAAAAGTAAGTTTCTTTCTTTCCAGTGGGTTTCCATAAGTCACACTCATAGCTAAGTAGTGTGAAGCAGTAACCTACATTCATATACAGCTTCCATTTACTGTGAGTTATTGAAAAATTGAGGTTGTTCAAGTACTAATCCAATGAGGAACTATGTTTGCTTTGTCTCCAGAGAATTTCTTGAGCTATGCAATAGTGCTGTTATCTGTTAACACCTAGAAGTGCTTTCCTAGTAAGAAGCATAGAAATTTCCAAAGGGGCTTAACTAAGGCAAGCCTTGGTCTTTGTAGCTCTGTAATTTTCATCTGGCAGCTGCAGCTTCTTACTGAAGTACTGCATGGCAAACTATTTTCCTTTGCAAACCTAGCCAAGCACACCACATATGCCCATGGTACTTGCATCACAGTCCACCACAAATTCCAGATTGTAATTGGGAGTACTCAAGCTCAGTAACTTTCTTAGCTCATTCTTAAGTGCATCCAATTCACTCTGTTCCTCCCAAGTCCACTTAAACTCAATGTTCTTCTGTAATAGTTTAGAGATGCATTTTGTCTTCTCAGCTAGCTCAGGGATAAACATCCCATAGTAGTTGAGGAAACCCATTAGTTGCTGGATGTCTTTTTTACACTTAAGGCCTCCATGCTGGAAACAGCATCATGGGTATTTATTGTGATCATGCCAGGGCTCACTAAGTGTCCCAAGAAAACAGCTTCCTTTTGCAGAATTAAACACTTGTTGCTGTTTACCTTTAGGCCAGCTTTTTTTGAAAAACTCCTTGCTTTTTCTGTAACTTATCTATGTGATTGCTGAGGGTATTGCTTGAGATTAGAATATCATTTATGTAAGCTAGTACTCCCTTTTCTAACATATTCTTTCCATTGCATAACACTTTTTTGACATACTGCTGAAACATGGCCTGGACATTTCAGAGCCCAAAGGCTATATACTTCCAATCATACAGACTGTACAGGGTAGTGAATGTGGTTTTGGAATGTCCTCAGGACACATAGGCGCCTGGCAATAGGCCTTGAATAAATCAAGCCATGCAAAATACTGATAGTTGTTCAGGATAGTGATGCTGGCTCATCCTTTCCAAATAGAGCATATATTGGCAGTGAACATGACATGCTGCATTACAGGTCCACTATGTCCATCAATCATTATATCCCCTTCAAAATCACACTTGGCTGCCTCTAGCCTAATTTGTTTCCATTGAAAGAGCTTAATAGCAGCAATAATTCACTATTGTCCACAGCTCTGAGTTTTTCATTCATGGATTCCTTAATAGATATCATATTGTTGTTATAATTGATGATTCTTGTTTACATTACCAATGACAACCAGTTTTACAATACCTTGAATTGTGATGTATTCCCCAGAAGCATCTATTATTTGATGGCATGCTGGTTCTACATGATCTTTAGTGATGCCCACCTTATGCAACATTTGTCAATAATGATAGAAGCAGATGCTCTAGGATCCACCATAGCATATGCTAGCATTCTGCTTAAATTAACCAGCAACCTGTTTTTTCTCATTAAGGTTGTCATAACAAGAACATCATGTGCTTTGTTGACAGGAGGTGGCACTCATTCTAGTTTAAATCAAGGTGATCTTCTCCAAATGATTCCTCCTGTGTGTTTTAATTTTCATTATTGTCTGAAGTGAGCTCCACACTAAATTAAAAACTCTGACTGGGCTCAAACACATTAATCAATTGACTGCAGGCACTCCTTACATGGAGTGTTTGGCCATACCTATAACATTGGCAGATGCCTTCTAGCATAGGATGCAGTGATGTGGACCAGACCTGATCATAAGGGGGCAGACTTTTTCACACTTCCACTTGACACAGGGGCTCCTTCCTGACAGGAGACCAGACACCCCATCTTCATCTAATCTATTTGCTGATATAGAATCACAGGGGAGCTCTGGCTAATGTAGCAGTACTGGGAAACTCAAGAGTTAAGATCAAATGTTACAAAGTTTACCATAGCAGAGAGCAACCCACATTCCAACAGAAGAAAGAAACATTGGTGGTTTACTGATTTGGCTAATAAACACAGGAATTTCATAAAGAACTCCAGCAGTGACCAATTCACACAGCATCACACTGAAGCCATATCCACAAAGCCATCCATACTCACCAAGGTGCTAATTGTGTGTCTCAAGATGTAATTTCTAGCTCAATAAACAATTTATCTCAGAGTTCTATTATCTCAGCTCATGTAAATAAATAAGAAACAAAATGCACATAATTGCTGCACATTCACATTTATCAACAGCATAGTATATTTGCAGTGTGTTAATTTTATTTGCATGTACAAATCAATTGAATGAAAAGCTGTTATTCCCTATGCCTAATCATAACCTAAAGTGACCACAATGCAGGCTGTCACTGTTAAGGAGCTATTTGTTGCCCCAGACCCAGTGCAGTTTCCTCCCAAATGTCGCCAAATCTTAAGCAATAGTTTATCATAACCAAATCTTTGATGATAAATCTAAAAGGGGTTACTAGATACTAAAAGCAAAAGAGATCAAACACAGTTGGAGGAAGACAAATTTATTGTGCGCTTTGCTACAGTGTTCTCAGATATTTATTACAAAAATCCTGTAAATTATTACCTGGATACTGTTTACAATTTCTAACACAATTTCCCTCACAAAGTTAAAATGAGCAATCACACATAATTTAAACCAAGGGGACAAATAATAATTCTATCAAATAACTACACTAAAAAATGTGAACAAATTGAATTAAAGAAATTGATACAAATTGATACCACCTAATCATCAAATAAGAATGGAAGAATGCACAATTGATTGTTCTTTTCCGCATTTGTCGAACTCGACTTGTTTTTTTAGCGTGGCTATCCCTATGGTAAATGGATAATTGATTTTGGCGTCCTTAATGGAATCCCAGAATGTGCTGTGGAGTCCATGCTCATGGAATGTATTGATTTGGGCATTGCTTATGTGAAGTCAAGACGTGGTACATTCTACGTCCAAGGGTATTTGGCACCCATGTGATTGTAGAAGTACCAGTTCCTCCTTAGTGAACATCTCAGTTAGGCACCACTTCATGAGACCTAATATGTTGTTGTCTCTATTCTTTTCAATGACATGGTTAACAATGGAGAGTTTCTGGGTAAACTCATCTGGGTTGTGCTTGATTGTTAAAATTTGCTCATCCTCAGTGATTGACCATGCCAGCATATGCACAGGAGTGCTGGTGGTGCCTGCAAACTTTTGTAAGTTAATGGCCTTGATGAGGGCTTATATACTGGGGGACACCTCAATAGCAAAAGATAATAAAAGCTCTTCCTCACTGTAGAACTGTTCCAGAGTTTGCATGGTCTGCTCAATAACAGTGATGGGGATTATCTCACCATCTCTTGCGGCTTGTCTCCATGTCTCTGAGATCTTATTGTAGCCGCTTTCCAGATAATTCATCTTCTCCAGATTAAACAAGATTTCAGTTTTGGTGTGAACATTGTAGTGGTCACCAGTTCTAAGAACTGCTGGGTCAATCCAGGTTCTCTACAGATAAGGCAGTTGGTGCAGAGTGGCACATTGTCAAATTCCAATGATGGGAACTTGGTTTCAGCAGTAGCTCCCCATATGTACTTTAAGAGGTTCTCTGAAAAGATATTCAAGTCAGCAAAAGCAATGCCAAGGTGATTAATGATCATCTAGGGCGGAAGGCGCCCTAGCAGACTACTTGCACCAATGAGTCTGGTGTAGAACTTCTCGAATCTCTCCATAGCCTTTTTGGTTTTTCCAGGTGACAACACTGGTGAGCATGAGTGCAGAAGCCAATTTTTGATCTTCCATGCAACAGGGCAGATGGTGAGCTTGTGCATACATTTCCTTGGTAAATGTTCATGGGCGTTTCAGTCAAGAGGCAGCTGAATTTGCAGGTCTTGTGTGAGAAAGATTAACAGTATCCAGATGGCTCTATGGGACTGGATTGGCATTATGAACTTTTCATAAAATAGACACTTGGCAAAGTTCTGATGGTCTTGAGAAGTATAAGCAATTTGTAGCTTCATAAGGAGCCTCTTGATGGATCTTGAATACTGTGAAGTGGGACTGTGGATGTTAATAGTGGGCCAAACAGACTCAGGGTTTTTCTCCACATTGAGATTAGTTCAAACTTTGTTGATCTTGGCAAGGGTGGCAGCACTTTGTGAGAATGCAAAGCTAACATGCATATCAGTTACTAGGGCGAGACTGGTCCAATTAGCATTTATTGACTCAAGTGTTTGTGACTGGACAACTGCATTGATGATAAGCCTTGTGTCCACTGCAAGACGATGAGTTGGTATTTTCTTGCACAGAAGGAAGTCTGTGGGTATTCCTCCTTTACAAACATGGATATTTTCAAACTTAGCTATCTGATACACAATTTCTAACTTTTCCATTATTTTCAGCTGGTTGACATCACTGACTCTGAAAAAGTAGACAACAAGCAAGTTGTCAAAATCTATGTTGACACACTCAAACTTCTGGATGGCACACTTGTTGTTTAAGAGCTGGCAGAGGTGCATTAGATTAAAATCCTCATTGAACATCATGTGGAATGTGCTGCACCAATAGGGTCTCTTGAGCCCTCCATGCATTTTTGAATCATAGCATATAATGTTGTTGACCTTGGGTCTATGTTCCATGTCAATTACAAAAGGAATTATGTCCATGGCACAAGTAAGGTTTTTGGTGCTAAATGTCCAGCATGACTTGTTCTTTGTCTCTTCCAATAGGTTGCACATGAAACTGGCGGTTTAGGGGTCACAATAAAGTAAGAATGCAATACTTTGTCTCCTACCTTGGAGGTTTTTCTTCAGTGTTCTTCATTCCTCTGGGACCTAACACTAGAGGACACGTGTGATAACAGACTGGGACTAGAAGGGGTTTCCAAGTCACTATGAGATGGTTGGATGTTAGCACTTAAATTAGCAAAAGGCACTCTGTACTTACTAGACTCCTCAGATTCCCAAGGGCTATTTGGCGCCCCAAGTAGTCACAGGAATCATGCTCCTGAAGGGCTATTTGGCGCCCCAAATAGTCATGCTGTCTGCTACTTGAGTCCTCTTCCGTTCTCCCTTGTTTCCGGGATATGCTCTCCTCTGCTTGATGAGGGGTGACATCTCTGCTTCTTTAATCTTGTGGATTTCCATTTGTTTCATCTGATGTGACTTGGTTGCTAAACATAAAAGTTAATTAAGTTCCCAATCTTGGGTATTTAAGTGATCTAAATACTCTTGCTCCCTAACTCTGCATATAGGCAAAATATGAGTAGTACTAATGTTCCTACAATTACCAAGGTTCCTATCATACTCGACCTCAGTGAGGTCATCTTCCTCACATTCAGTGAGGTTATTATAAGTCCCAAGTTCATTTACTCCATCATCAACAAGTGAAAATTCACTATTAGGGTTGATGACAACATTACTAATGTCTTTAACAGTTCTCTTGAGTTGTTGGAAATGGGTGACTCTCCCATTACTTAATAAATATTTATGATGATCTAACACTTTTGTTATTGTGAATGGGCCTTGCCAGTTAGTAGCTAGTTTCCATACTTGATGAGCCTCAGTGATTTGGCGAGGAAAATAGGCAAAGACTTTGTTGCCAAGCTTATGAGGATTGCCATACAACTTATGATTGAAATTCCACTGTTGGCAGATAACAGATTGATTAGTATTTCAACAGATAGTTAAGTGTACTTCTTGGAACTTGTATAACATATGATGCACAAAATTCTCCAACATTGGTTCATTGTAATCAGGAAACATAACAGAAAGAGGTGTGCTTGCTTCACAGCTGAACATAGCATTAAAAGGGCTGACCTTTGTAGTAGAATGAACTGCAGTGTTGTAGCAATATTCTACTGCTTGGACAACTCATTTCCAGTTTCAGCCTAATTCTCAGGTGAGAGCGACTCAAATTAGCTTGACAACTGTATGGTTAAGTCTTCCACAACTCCATTTGACTGTGGGTGATATGTGGTGGTGAACTCATGGAGTATTTCAAGTCCTTTCATTACAGTCTCCATAAGGTGGTTATCAAACTGGGGACCATGATTGGAAATCAGGTGCTCTATGGGGCCAAACTTAAGGATCTATTCCTTGACTACTTTCTCCCAAATAACCTCAGCTGTGGTGCTGTCAAGTGGGATAAGTCAGGCGTACTTAGTAAAATGATCAATAAGTACAAGAAGATACTGGTACCCTTTTCATTGTGGGAGAGCTTCAGGTTGTTCATGCGCACAGCTTCATTTGTGTGTTCTGTGGCTCTGCTGTGAAGCTCAGCTCTCTGCTTGGGAAAATGTCCAGTCCCATGTAATAAACAAGTAGTACATTTATCAATTACATCTTGGACAGTGGCTCTAATGCAGACTGTGATGTAAAATGCATTAAACATGCGCTCAGTTTGTATAATGCCTAAGTACCCCTTTTCATGGATCTTTTGTACCAAATCTCTTCAGAAATACTCAGGGACAGCTTGCCGACTGTTTTGACTTCAAGCATAAAGCAGGCCTGCCTCAGTCTGTTTCCAGTTTTAGTGCTGAAAGTATCTGTTGGCAACAGGACTGAGGCTGTAATTAGTGTTCTTTAATTTTGCTATGATTTTGCTTAGTACCTTATAATGGCATTGGTGGTGCAAAATCTCTGCTTTGGTGATTTCTTCTTTTATGAGAATTGGAAGGATCATGTTGCCATGGCAATCTGCATTGATCTTGAGAAGGTGCTCATAACTGGTGAGAGGGATGAATCCAAACAGTGTCTTTTCTCTTTGTGGTTTCCAGAGATCATGCTCATAGCTAGGGAGAGCAGTACAATAGTCTGCAAGTCTCCCTAGATGGTGCTTAATAGAAAACATAAAGTCATTCAAGTATTCAATCTGACAATGTTGGACTTGTCCCTGGAAAATTTCTTCAGCCAGGCTAGTGCAGAGTTATTAGTTCACATATTAAAATGACGACCAAGAATAAAGAAGCAAAATTTCTTTAGACTTTCCACTAGCACTAACATTTCAGATTTTGTAGCTCAAGGAAATAGGGGGTTTCTGCAATGAAGAACCCACTTTAAGATCTTATTGTGAAGCATGTACACAATGCTAATAGCTTTATGAATTATCAGGTTGAGATCATCTTTGGAATTGCAATTGAGTTCAAGGTGACTACTAATACTGGGCGGAAAGCCCCAACAAATACACCAAAAAAGATCATGCTTTGAATATTCAGGGGTGAGCTTACTTAAGTGGAACAGCCTTTCCACCTTTGTGATATATGTACAGACATCGTCACCCCTCTTGAACAAAAGGTTGCATAATAGCATCTTGTATTGATGCTTAATGTGAGGCGCCTTGTAATGGTCCTCAAAATAACCAATGAGAAGTTGTTAATTAGTCTTCACGTCCTAATCCAACATCATGTATTGGTTGTATGCAAGACCTTGAAGGTAGGTAGGGAATTGAGCAACAGCGGCATTTCAAGTGGCTTTGAACTGCTGCATGGTTAATTCGAAGAGGAAAAACCACTCTTTGAAAGACTGTGAAATTTCATTGATCTTTCCAGTGAACTTAGGCAAAATAGAATGACGATTAAATAAGTTAGCAGTTTCATGTCCAACAGCATTAAGATTGAAGGTTGCAAAGTTTACCATAGAAGAGTGCGACTCACATTCCAACAGAAGAAAGAAATATTGGTGGTTCACTGATTTGCCTAATAAACACAGAAATTCCATAAACAACTCCAGCAGTGACCAATTCACATGGCATCACACCAAAGCCATATCCACAAAGCCATCCTTACTCACCATGGTGCTAATTGTGTGTGTCAAGATGTAATTTCTAGCTCAATAAACAATTTATCTCAGAGTTCTATTATCTCAGCTCATGTAAATAAATAAGAAACAAAATGCACATAATTGCTGCACATTCACATTTGCCAACAGCATAGTATATTTGCAGTGTGTTAATTGTCATTCTCTACATCACATTTCAGTTCCATTTACTGCAGGATAGATTGGGGAAACCACTATACACATACAAGAATGGATTATGCCAAGTCTACTCAAGAGAAGTCTTGTTTAACTAAAAGAGGCATTCTACCTGAGTGATGAAATTATGACCATCATCACTAGGGCAACCAGAAATATGACTTAAAAACAAAATAAGACCTTATTTTTATGACAAAATATGAGGGAATTTTTTTAAATATGTTCTAAAATATAACCATCCATTTTTCAAAATGATCAATATAAGCAATATAAAATGTTTTCTATTACTGAGAGCAAGATATAAAACAATGCAAAAACTCTTACATAATAATAAGTCAATTTCTTAAAGTAACTGTTTCACTAAATTACAATAACAATATATAAATTTACAAATATGGTGGTAAAAATTAGTTCATAGGCCAAGAGTTTTCTCACCATAGATAAACTTCTCTCAACTGCAGTTGATGTTTTAGCTTGGCATACAATTCTGATATTATGTTCATCTATTGGAATTTCAACGTTGATATTTTATGATAGCAGCCTTAATTGAAGCAATTACATTGTCAACCCTCATAAATGTTGCCTGAATCTGCATGACACAGTTCTACAACATGTGTGCCTTGCAAAATCTATGAAACAATAATGCATATAGTTTCTTTAATGTTTTTCAAATTATTTTAAGCCATCACAATCCAGCATCCATTTTAAGGCTTTTTTCTTAATTTAATAAAAATATGCCATATTTTTCAAAAACCAAAAATATGACTTTTTATGACTTTATAACTTCCTATTTAACTGCACCCCAACTCTGAAAACCATCTAATTTTAAACAGATTTTAAAATAGATAAACAGAAAAAAATATTACTTTTATTGCTTTTGGTTGCCCAAATCATCACCTTTCTTGAACTTCATTTCACAAAGCAAAATTTTGTATTGTTGGTTAATGTGCAGAGCTCTGTGGTGGTCTTTGAAATATCTCACTGAAAGTTTATAATCAGACTTATCCAGCATCATTTACTGGTTGTACACCAACCCTTAAATGTACAGAGGAAACTGAAGAACAACACCATGATGGCTCAAACAATGTTGTTTAATAGTCAATTCAAAAAGGAAAACCACTCCTCAAAGAATTGAGAAACTTTGTTGATCTTTCCAGAGAATTTAGTTAGCATAGAATGCTTGTTAGCATATTCTATAATAGTGGACTTGAGGAGAAGCATTGAGTCAGAGATCTTTAGAAGTTTTCAACTCAAAAGGAGAGCTTGGAGACATACTGCTGCTAGAAGGCATTGAATTTAACAAGCCTGAAGTCAAGGTACACAATGTTGACAAAGTAGTTGGGGAATTAGAGAGTGTTGCATAGGTCAGGGTGGCTGCCAAAACTATGGCTGCCTGAGAGCAACTTTGAGGGCTTGACAAAGCAGGTGGTGTTGCCAGTCCACATGCTTGAGATGACTTGCATGTTAAGAATGTTGTTGGATAATTATTGAGTGAGATTAGTTATCCTGTTAAACACTTGTCTCTCAAAAGCCTGTAGCTCTTGATGGGAGACTGCTCTAGGATCTATTGGGATTAAGTCATCAGATGCAGCATCTGGTGCAAATGGGTTCCTAGATTACAATTGTGTCATGGGTTCTGCTTCAGTAGCCTGTTGAATATTATCCTTCAAAAAAGCAACTTTCTGCATCAAGATGTTGTTAGATTCCAGGAGCTCACTTTCACAGCAAGCCCACACATGGATTTCATTGTTCAAACAGCTTATCTTCTTGCAAGGTTCCTCTTGAGAGTGTGTTAACTGCTTTATGAAATGCTGGAGCTTAGTGACCTGCTTTGAAATATTTCTTATGGAACTGGGAGTACATCTGATTCAGTGAGAATATGATGGGAATGTTGAACATGTCAGTCAGCTTTAGATAGTGAAGAGGGCTTCTGAAAGACTGTCTGCAGATGAGACAGACAATGATGTGAGTGGTGAAGTTTCCATTTCTATCTGCTACAAAGGAGGCAAAAAATAGGAAAACAATAACTCAGTAGCAGTGGGGGCAATAAGAAACCAGTTCTTCAAGTAAAAATAAGTAAGAAAATCTAAGGGGTAACAAAAATATAAATTTCACAAAATAACATGAAAACAAGTCTTTAGTAAAAGAAAATCCAAATAACAAGATAGTAAAAAAATCAAAATAACATTTCATTGACATTTGAGAATTGAGCCTTCATGAGCAACTCATTTGCTTGACTTGAACAACCTGAATCACAGCATCAGTAGTTGGGTAAAACAAAAATGCAAATTCAACAGCATCATAGCCAACCTCAGAAAGGGCATCTCTCAATCCAATTTGAATAAGTACACAAGAGTAAAACAACAACAACCATAGACATGTAAAAACAACTAGATAAAAAGAACACTTTTCAACTAACAAGCAACCAGATATAAAATTATAATCCATATATGTTTGAGGTCACATCAGGGTCACTATGTATAATTGTGAGATTGATTAGGAGTAAACTGCTAATTCAGTATTTTGACTCCAATAAAAAGGTGCTCCATAGTGATAGAACTGTAAGACATAAACCTAATCCATCTCTGATTCCTGCAAAACAATTATGGCTAATTGAACTTAACTAAACTTTTTTTAAGTAACAAGAAGAGTAGTTTTCACCAATTTCATATGACATCACAACAAAAATGAATAATCAGCAAATGCTTTGTACAAGAAAATAAACAGTGCTGCCCTACTAAGTCTCACATTGCATTGTCTATCTCAATATAGTCTATTATCCCTAGACATACATAGAGAAAATAAATTTGATAAATAGCATGTAGTTACCAACAGGCATGATTTAACCAGTGTAAAATATTATATGGTTTTGTTTAAACAAATTGTAGATTTTTATCATTTGTCATTTGCATTGGTGCTAAATACTGCCTTATAATTAGTTAGATTAGTTTGTTACGTCACTATGATGTTGTGATCCTTCACTATCAAGTTTTCTAGTGCAGTTATATGAAATTATAATTATCTGTCCCCTTGTTTTAGATAAATGTGTTATTGCTCTATAATTTTGTGAGGGAACTTGAATGTGAAATTTGTAAAACCTGAACAGGTAATAATGCTTGATTGTTATAAATACATGAGAAACCTATAGTGAGTGCACAATATAATTTGTATCACTTCAATCATGTTTGATCTTTTTTTGATTTATTTATTAAGCTATTAAGCTAACCCTTGTAGATTCTTCTATGGATTGTTGTGAAATAATTATTGCTTAAGTTCCAGTGACAATTTGGGAGTTACTCTGCTGTGTCTAGGGCAACAAAATGCTCTCTAACAGTTGGCAGCCTAAATCATGGTACCACATTAGGTTATGGCTATAATTTAGTATAGGGAAACAACTTTTATTTGATCATTTCTATTCATACATTGCACTTAATAATTTACACTGTGATGATAATATACTGCTGGTGAACACAAATGCATGGTAATTACATGTGATATTTATTATTTATTTACATAGGCTGAGGAAATAAGAACAATTGAGATCTGCTTTAATTGAGCTGGAAATTAACAACTAGAGACGCATAATTAGAAGCTTGGAAAGCTTGGATCAATTTGAGGATGCTGCTTCAGTATGATGCCATGTTGGAGGATAATTCTCAGTGAACTATTTTTCTGTTTTATTAATTGAACTGGCGACCTACCAATGTTCTGTTTTCTGTTGAAATGCAGGTCACTTGCTATGATGGTAGCCTTTGCAACCTTCTACCTATTAAGTGAGTTACCTAGTACCACTGGAGTAGTCAGAGTGCCCCTGTGACTCTACAAAATTGAAAACAACAAGTTTTTATATACTAACTGTACACCTACATCTAACCTAATGCTGCTACAATTAGGGGTGGAGAAAGAAAAAGCTAATAGTGTGGCATAATGTCATTATTAACAAAGAAACTAAGACTATTAACAAACTCTGATTTAATTATAATAACACAATTATCAAATAATTTTTGTAAAACAATTTTAAGTGCAGTTACAAAATAGTGGTTGTCAGCAAATTCTTTGAGAGAAGGCTGAAGACAAAATTGCTAAAGCTAATTTAGTATTAACCTTGCTTAATAAGAAGCAGAGGAAGGAATAGTAAACAACTTTGAAATTAAAAAAACAGGTACATGCTAATTGTTTATCTGTTTGTGCAATTGGAATATAAATAGCTTGTAGTAGAATTACTAAGTGATGAATTTAGGTTCATTAGATTTATATTTTTTGTATTGTCAAGTTTGATTATAAATGACAACAGAAAGCTTAGCATTCAACCACATGAGTAGTTTCCAGGTGTTCCCCAAATTCTTTTAAAGGACTTTTGGAGCAGCTGCACAATCAGCCATTTATCACATGTTGCAGTTGTTAGCCTGTAATGAAATTGTGCTCATATTTGGGGTGTAAAGATCGAATTTTTTATGTTTAGCTTTCCAATCAATTAATTCCCTGAAATATGAATATGTCATCTAACAGTTGGAAAGCTAGACCTAGGTTCACTATTTGTTTTAGATCCAAATTGTTTTGGTATAATAATAAGAACTATTATACATACAAGGTGCCCACAAGCCCCATTATATCTTACATGTTTGCAACATTTTTAAATTTAAGTAGTTGCAGAGTTATCTTATTTTAGGCACTGTTTAAGACATCTTTTCAGCAGGATCCATTGATTTTTCACATGTATGTTGTAGATATTAATCTGAATTTATATGTAGGGCTATTTATGTGTAGGATCTATGATAAGCTGAAGCATTCAGGTTGTGAGTATTCATTTATTGCAATTGTCAATCATAGCAAAAACAATCAATGCACAAAATTGATTTGGAATTCCAATGTCCACACACTGAGAACATTCCCTTGCACTGAGGCTTGATTGTGAGTCATAACCAATTCTATTGACCATCTTTGTTCTTCCTTTCATTGCATTGCTCAGTGTTGGGTTTTGACTCTTATAACATCTTGCAGTAGATCTAAATGGAGTTCAATTAGTGATTGTAGTATAAAGTAGTTGTATCAACAATTTTAACTAATATTAATTGAATTGAAAGCTTAACTGGTTGGGATTGTACACATAGAGAAATGGAGTCATTAATGGTAATTTGGTCTAGCCTTACTCAATATAGTCCAATCTAATCATTGTACAGATTCTACCTCAGTTCCTGCTTGTTTCAACACATTTCCCATATTATTGCTGGAGCCTATCTAATTGTTTGCATATTAATAAAGAAAAATAACAATGTGTGTAAGAAAAGATAACAATAAAACAATGCAAAGCTAATTGATTCTGTCTGAACAAACAACAGTTTGCTGTATGATTATATACAATTGACTAATACCTGCAAATTGTTTACAGGTTCCCTTGATATTAAAGTTTAATTTAAGCAATGTAAGTTTAAATTGAGGGGACAATCAAATACCGCACTGTTTACATGAGTAATATTGAAAGTAAGAACATTGCAAATTATTCAATATAAATTAATTGCAAATCAAATGAATCATTCAATAATACAAAAAATATTAATATATATATGAAGTAATATTATTATAGTAAGAGATATTGGGGTAACTAAGAAAACTCTGGATTTTAGTCTCTATAAGTTTCCCTGGTTATCACAACCAAGGTTCCTATTGTTTATTTAAGACTCTAGCCTTTTTCTATTAGTGGTTACTGGACTAATAAGTGCAATCAACCAAATATAGAGGCCCCAATTATTACCCAAAGAGTTATGACTATGCAAACATTTCCATGATATATTCACGTGTTGCTATAACAGAATACAAGCTTGCTGCATTATCAGCAATAGGTGGCTTGAGATTTTGATGATGAAATACAAGAGAGAAGAGGTAGCCCACCAGGAGCCCTTCATGTGGATTACTAAAAGCCTGCATATGCTACTGTTAAGAGTTGGGACAAAGACTTAGCCTCTGAAATGATTAAGGAAGCTTAAAAATTGTCTAGGGGCCACTCCTAAAATTACTACCCAAAGGTTAATGTACAGAAGAGGACGGAATGTCTATCAGGGAACAATCATGCCTCTATATTTAGTTTGCACCTATTAGGCCTATAATCACTAATAGTAAAAGTCTAATGTCTCCAATAAACATAAGGACCTTGGTTGTTGTAACCAGGGAAACCAGTAGAGACTAATTTTGAAAGTTTCTTTGGTTACCCTGATATATGCTGCATTAATATTATCTAATATATAAGTTTAATATTTATTTTGTAGTGTGAAATGATTTATTTGATTTGAATTCAATTGATTAATTTGTAATTTTTGTAATTTTGATGATAATCATGTGAAATAGTACAGTATTTGATTGTCCCCTTCATTCAGATTTACATTGCTTAAATTGAACTTGTTAATGAGGAGAAACATGTAAATTTTCTGCAGGTATTAATCATTTGTAGATAAATCTAGGGCAATCTGTTATTTGTTCACAAGAATCAATTAGTTTAGTTTCATGCTAGTGTGATTTTCTATCACACTCACAGTTTTATGCATTATTATTATTTGATATCATAATATTTAGATAGGCTTTGACAATGATTTGGGAGTTATGCTGAAATGAATTACAACTAATAGCTTTTTGATTCTGCAAACCAAATTGTGGTTGCATTAGGCTAGGTATAGTTATTCAGCTAGTTAATAAAAACTTGTTCCTTTAATTTTGTTCAGACATAACATTTTACACTGTGATGAAATCATAGGGCAGCAGTACTTATTTTTTCATAGGAAACATTTAGCTCATGATGGATCTTTGGTGTGATGCTGTGTAGAACTGGTGAATCTTCTAGTTATCTGAGGAAAGCTCTGTTATGGTTAACTACCAGTCATTAGTTTTGATCATATCAGAAATGAATTAGATCTGTGCCACTCATTTCTAATTCTACTTTAATTTCATTGATGGAACAATTGGGGCCTCTTTATTAAATTGATTGCACCTATTGGGTCAGTAGCAACTAATAGCAAAAGCCTAGGTTTCCAACTAAGCAATATAGTCTTGGTTGCGGTAATCAGGGAAGCTGGTTACCACCAATATCACCTCATCTTATTATAATATTAATACATAAATAAATAAATATATATATATATATATATATCTATCAGTTAATATATATTTTTTGCCTGTTTGTAATTAGATTGTTTTGACTTATTTTGTTGATTTCAATTGGTTTGATTTATTTTGTTATCTTCCCCATTTTGATATTAGTCATATGACTTAAGTTATATCCTACTATATATAATTTAATATGTAGTTTAATATTTGTTTTCTAGGTAAATTCTTTGATTTATTTTTTTTAATTTGATCCATTTTCTGATTTCTCTCATTTTGAGTATTCAGAGAATAAGTTAATTCCAAACTTCTTCTTACAGAATCAGGCCTCCGGCCGAAGCGATGAACCATTTCCAATACCTAATGTCTCAGCTCATTTTAGACTAGAGAAAATGCAATTATTATAGCTACATGCAAACCGCGCTTCCTAACCGTACTCATCCTTATACCTAATACCTACTATCACCTAGACTAGAGGAGTCAAACCAGAGGACCATTTAAAGCCTCAGGTTATCCTACCTTTCGCCCGGAGTGATACCTTAAGCGTTGATCATGTTGATCAAATACATATAAAATAATAAAGATAATAAAAGATAATAAGAGGGCACTTTATGAAAACTATCTTATCCGAAAAATGCTAAAAGATAATGTTAATAAATATACGGCTGGGGAAATCTATAATAGTTAAAAGAAAAGCAACTGGAAGCTAGGGTAGCAAAACTTAAATTAAGCAGAAATCACACATTTGAGTATTTACAAATAATGGATAACAATAACTCACTTGTGATCAAACGGTGAGTAATAGCAGAACAAATATTTAAAACTACTGCGATGTCTGAAATTCAAATTACGCAAACAAAATGGATTCCTCGTACGAGCAACCAATCAAAATACAAAGAATATTCAATCACTAATTGTACATTGCTTATCGTCGCTATATTACTAAATCGACACATAATATCAATTTACAACTTAGGGATGCAAATATACTACAATATCTAACACTATATTTCAACAAATAACCTGTATATTGACTTTCTTTTTATGTTTTGAGTATGTTTGTTTGATGTTAAGTCAATAAAGTCAATTTTTGTGATTTATAAAGTCAATTTTTTCGATTTTTGGGTCAACTTTTTGGGGGCCCTAATTATGACATTTCGCTATCAACTACAAGAGCATCTACAATCAATCCCTGTCAGGAAGGTATTGTAAGACATTTTACTATTACACATTATGTCCTTGATCTCTGAAAGAACTTGCGAGGATTTTCAAAAATTTTCATCCCAGGGTCAATTTTTCAATAGAAGTTTGAATGTGTAAATTTCAAACATGTTTTACACCAAAAGTCAGACACCAGCTCAATATCTAATTTATCATCACCAAGGACAACTATCATATGCCTCTGCTCAAGTTCTCGATGAAGAATTTTTTTTGATAAAACAATGATTGGCGCTTTGTTTTTCGAATATTAATGAATTATGAGAAGATGAAAGCATATATTGGTTTATGCGTTTAAAAAAGTCATCTTGTAAGTATTGATGAACTATTCTGTGAAAAACAAGATCATAATATTTTTCATAAATCTATGGCATTATCACGATTCAAAGAAATGTGAAGATTTCTGTGATTTGATAACTGAACAGCATGCACGTCGCATTTACAATGAGTGAATTGGCTCACGCAATTCTCAGCAATGCTAAGTCGTATATATGGACTTCCTAAAATTCCCTAAAAACAAGAAAGATCCACCTTTGAAGCCCATATTATCTATGATCAATTCATCCATTTAAAAACTTTCAAAATGGTTAGACAAATGAATTAAATGCAGTCAGACCTCCTTCTTAGTCAAATAACCCTTGATTTTATTCAATATAGGGTAGCTTAAAATAGTTTATAATCCATAAACTGCAAAAACATTCAAAATTGCGCGCTGAAAAAATTAAAGTGACTAAATTTGATGAATTGCAGAACTCTTCGCTAAGAGATAAATTTGGTTTACCTAATGCTGATGAACTGGAGTAGGGCATGTATCGGTCACGGACAAAAGTGTACGGACACGGGCCGGGCATACGGGCTCCGAACATAGCGTTATTATTTTTTGTTGTTCAATGATAATATCAAGAAGACATTTTTTCGTGTAATATATAAGAGACTAATCTCTAGAAAATAATTATTTCGAAAAAAAATATTTTAATGATGCACACAACACAAAGTCATTTCTTTGGGATAGTGGCAGTGCAAGATTTTACCAGGACCGTGGCTCGCATTTGCAAGTTAGGAAGGCCATGTCCCTAAAAAGTTTAATAAATTAATTATAGTTCTGCTCATATAAAATAGTTTTGCACTTTTTCTTGAACTTTTAAATAGAATGGAATTAGTATTTTAACTATTTTAACTAAAATATATTCATTCTATCTTAGTTACAGAATAATAGAATAAATACTATGGAGATTTGTAGACAGGATGCCTGGAGGAAGGAGGCTAAGTGTCCCAACAGGGAGGGCTATGCCCGTCAGTGCCGGCGCTGGATTTTACCATTGTCGCATAAAGTTCATGCTTACAATACCCCAAAGCAAGCAAACAATTTCATTTATTCAAATCATTTAAATAAATGTGACGAAATTTCCTTGTATATGTGTAACAATTTGCAAATAAATTCGGATTTTGCTGAAATGTACAAATATATTTTTTAATAAATGTAAATAAATACTTGTAATAAACTAATTACTAATTCTTAACACTGAGATTCAATTTCTCATAAATTATTCCTATGCATCATTACTGAATTCAAAAAGGTTTTCAAATAAGAAAATAATATCTAAAAAATAGAAATTTTGTTTTAACTTTCATTAAAAAAATTGATTTCCTAGAAAAATAGATTTTTTGTAATGTAAGAAGCGCAAGTTGTTGACTTCCATATCGTTTCATTGGAATTAATGTAATATACTTATTATTAAATGTCATCAAGCAGTGCAGTGTAGTGTTAATTTAAATTCTTTTCATACAGTTTGATGTATTGTCAATTATGAGGTTTGTTGGAGGATTTGTCAATGAATTGACAAAACTTTTTGATAAATATGCTGGAAACGGAACTTCACTATGACTTTGTAGTTGTAAATTTAAACTTCTCAGTAATGTTACCAAGAGTGTTTAATTTCGTTTTTGCTGTTACTCAATGATCCTTGTTATGACTGTTTAAGTATGCTTAGGATACGGGCACTGACAAACTTATTGGCCTATTTTTATGGGTACGTGCTACGGACTGGGCACGAGCACGGGCCCTAACCTAGCTGATGAACTAAAAAATTAACTACAAAGATCGGAGTTTAGGTAAGCTTAAAATTTCTATGAATACCCATGGAACTGTTACCAACTTAAGCTTTAAAGATATTCCAAGGCCTTATAAGAATTTTTAAAATTGTCACTACAATTAGAAAAATATAAGTTTAGTTCTTTAAATAGTTGCATTGATGTATATCGTTTTTGAACTTTGTTTTCAAAGCCCAAAATCAATTCTGTGTTCCATTAATGCATTGCATTACATTTTGAAAGTTTAAAATTACTAAAATTTTATTTATCAAGCAAATTAATACTTAATGGCCAATCTTCAATTATGACATGTTATTTTTTAGGGGACCGTTCCAATGTTATGACCAACCTAATAATTTTCAAGTTGTAATGACACTTTCAAAAAAACTTATAATAACTTGAAAGAACTTGAAAGATTTTTAATGTTTTAGTTGGTAGCAGTTCCATGGGTAATGAATTTCTGATAACATTCAATATAGTATATCGTTGTAATTATAACCTACGAAACAATTGAATGTCATAGCTGTGATACTCCGACGATACAGTGCTTAAAGCATTTGAAAGTTATGTGCCTTCGTCTGAGAATAACTCATTCTTGTGATATTAGATTCTTGTTTTGCCCGGAAGGTTGCATCACTTAATTGATGTAGAATGTATTCAATCTTGAAAAAAATCTTAAAATTTTAACTTCACTTCTCGTTGTCACTTTCAATTGACAGTCAGTTTCTTCAGCTTTACATATTTTATATTCGAAGCAGTAGTACTTCGTGGTGCAACTATTTTTCGTGTAAGTTTGCTACACGCTGATTCATGAAATGTTATATTTGAATAATTTGAAACTACTAAGTATCAAATACAAATTGGATTACAAAGAAATCCACAATAATGAAGAATAGATAAAATTATCTAATCTTTTGAAGCCTTAGCTTATATGGGTTCACAATCAAAGTTCTTATTTGATTGATATTACCATATTTGAGTGTGGAATTCTTTTTTTCAAATGTGTTGACGATGTAGTGCTTACACGGAAATTGATGTATGATTTTCTTGCATGAGGTAGAGTTTTTGAAAAAAATTTAAATTTCCTTATTCATTTGATCATTTATGATTTTGTGATGACCTGGACCTCTCAATGATTGGTATATTGATTCTAACCTTGTCTTCTACTATTATATGAATTCAGAAATACTTGATAATAACTCTAACCGGATTTATCTCATGTATCCCAGGTTATGTATAGGCCACCAGTGAATTGGAGTGATGCTGTGTTGAACTTTCCTACTTTTTTACTGCTTACTGGAAAAAGCTATCAGCATTGCATTTGTTTATTCGTACTGTACAGATTATTTGAAAAATTGCATGTGTAATATTTATCACTTTTAATGTGATTTTAATATTAAAAAGTACTTCAATGATTCGTTTTGATTAAATCCTATGGAATGTTTGAAGAGAAAAAAATATCTTATTTTTGAGTTTAATGAACATCAACGATTTGCTTAAACTGCAGTCTGAGTGCTATAAATATGGTTTATTTAAATATTTGATAAAATGTACAAGTACAATGCTGACATGTTTATGTAAAATACTTTCGACATGAATGAATATAAATATCATTAAGAACCTCTTGTTAAACACGGCATACTGTGAGGTATTCGTCCGTGTATTTAGTAGGCCTATGGAATATAATCCCATAAAATATTATAATATAAGAATTAAAACAAAATCTGAAAGCAACAATGGCCTCGTAATTTTCTGATCTAATTTTCTTTACCGCGGCCGTGGTTACTGTAGGTCTTGATCACACCCATTAAATACTACTTTATGTATTCCTCATCAATCTTTTTGTGACCCAAACTGCAGGATTTATAGAATTAATTGCTTATTAAATCGAATTATGAAAATATCTTCAAATGATCATAATATGGTTGAATCTATCTCTGAATTGAACATAATTGCACTAGCAAAGTGTTTGCAATGAAAATTGAATTGCATTAAGTTTCTTATAATTAATAATTATTAATTAAATATAATTATTATTAGTAATTATTAATAAATTTATTTGCAATAACAGGTTGGATTTTTGATAAGGAAAAGCTGGAAATATTTTCAACATTTGACAATGAGGTTTCAAAATTTTCACCATTAATGAAAATATGTAATTTAATCAATGATATAGCACAAACATTTCATTAAAACAATGGAGAATAATCATAATGAACTTAATGGGTTATTTATTAATTCAAAAAAAATTTAATAAAATTCAGTTTTTCTCATATATATATTGCTCAAGAAAATGCATTCAATCTTAGAAGACACATTTGATTTCCTCGAAAAAATCAAAGATATCAATCCTTCAAATAAAATCATGGTCAGCTACGACGTCAAAAGTCGTTTCACTTCAATTCCTATCTCCAAAACCATCGATCACATTATTAGTCTTACGCTTTCAGATCTTTTTCCCTTTGATAATTCTACACTTCGAAAATTACTTCACCTCGCTTCATCAAATATTATTTTCTCCTTCAAAAATGAGCTTTATCAGCAAGCATGATCTCATGGCTATGGGATCACCCCTAGGCCCAACATTCGCCAACTTTGCTATGGACATCATTGAATCAAAATTGTCTACAAGTAATCTTCCTTCGTTCTACGTGCGATACTTCGACGATATCTTTTGTCTAATAGATTATCAAAATCAAGCTGACGAATTTCTTCACTTCCTCAACTCATTTCTTCCTTCAATTCAATTTACTCAAGAAACAGAAACCAATGGTCATCTCAATTTCCTTGATGTTTCTCTTCACCGAGCTTCCTCTTCCTTTGAAACTTCTCTCTACATCAAACCCTCAAACACTGGGTTATATATCCCTTAAATTCCTACTGTTCTGAAAAATATGAGTTATCTATTCCTTGTAACTTATTTTCCCGAGCTGTCCGCCTATCATCTTCTTATCAAAAAGTAACTGAAGATTTTGATACAATCTTTCAAAATCTCCGCCAAAATGGTTATCCTGATAATGTTCTCTGTCGCTCATCTAATGAGCCCTTAATCCATCGCCTCAAACTGCACTTTGGAAAAAAAGTCAATTTATCGGAAAGTTCCCTATATCGCTAGTCTTTCAAAAAATCTCGAAGCCTCAGTAAAAAATCTCAACAAGAAATTCACTTCAACTCAAATCAAGCCTGTCTTTCAATCATTCAAAACCAGCAACATCTTTTCAAACAAAGATCCCATTCCAATTTCTCTACGCTCTTCTCTTGTTTATAAATATCAATGACATGGGTGTGAGCACTTATACGTAGGAGAGACTAGAAGACATCTTCAAACCAGAATCCGAGAACATCTCTACGGTCATCTTCGCTCAGAAGTCTTCCTCCATCATCAAAGCCATGCCGCCACTTCATCTAATTTTTCAGTCAGGATCTGTCAGGCATCTTCAAATGTAGCGGAAGCAATTGCAATAAAAGAAATTCGCCCGTCACTTAACAATCAAGTCGAAATCAAACTTCACCTCTTCTAAGCTGTCAATCATCCTGGCAATCATCCAATCAATAATTTAATTGCAGTATATATAAACTTTATTTTTAATCGCTGTGTATTCTTGCTGATGAAGGCTAATAATATAGCAGAAAGTACTACAA
>CABFPE010000044.1:715550-730580 GCA_900660155.1 Hofstenia miamia
ATTAAAATATTTGTTTACAAACATGCATGATTTAAATATTCGATAATTATTGCGCTGTTAAAAGTTTGTGACCCGGGTCAGAAACTTTTAAACCCCTATTATTGTAAAACTTTTAAGCGCACTTAATTAAGTGGCCATTAGTGTAATAGTGTAATAGTGTAGTAATATTAATATTGTTTGATAAATACACGCTTTTTAATGCATTGTTGCTTTAGTTTTATCACTTAAATGTACCTTTCTTTGTTTTTAGACAAAATGCCACAGCAAAGGCGTAGCCATCGACGATCACAGATTCAGGCATTAGTGGCAGAAGGTGTTCCTTTGCGAGAAATTGCAAGACGATTCCGAATAAGCAGAAACACTGTGAGAAAATGGGGCCGTCAACCTGATGGAAACATTCAAGACAAAACACGTAGTGGCAGGCCAACTGTGGTTTCTCCGAATACCAAAGAACGAATTCGGTCACTCGCCAAAGATAAAGTTGGTATTGGTATGAAAACAGTTACCAAAAAACTGAACTTCAGTAATGATTATGTCACCAGAAATAAACGCATTAGTGTAAGCACCGTTAGAAAATATGTGAAGTCTACTCCATGGGGGAAAATTGCCTACAAATCACGTGTGACACCTATGCTATCAGAAAAGAACATTAATGATCGTATCGCATTTTGCAGACGTATGCAAAATGAAGGGTTTTGTGAAAATTCGAATAAAGGAAAAATTCTACGAGCACATGTTCTCTTTACTGACGAAAGCCCTGTGGAGTTGTATCCAAAGCCAAATAGGCAAAACATGCGTATACGGACAAATAATCCACAGTTAATTCCGCAAGTGCCAGTTCCAAAGTTCTCTTTGAAAATCATGGTGGCTGGGGGCATTACCCGTTACGGGAAAACTGAACTTGTCATTGTTGATCAGGGTGCAACTGTAAATGGCGAGTACTACTATTTATTTAAAAATATGGTGGGTCAGAAACTTTTAGACTACCCTGTATATACGTAGAGATATTCGTTTAAGTGAAACAAGCAAAACAGCCAAAACCGAATTCAAATAGTAAATTTTTAGCACAAATCGAATACAAACTAAAAATAGAATGTCCTAAAATATAAATTGTAACAAATCTAGTTGAAAATTGCTTACAGTTTTTAAAGTATTTCAAAATCACGGCTTCGATGTCCAAGGCCATCCTGCGATAAGCCTCAGTTGTTAAGTGGCAATCACGCTTACCACTAGTTTGCCGCAATTCCGAGAGTCGTCGCGTTACGAACGCCACTGTCACCCGCTTCTTTAATAGTCCAATTAAAGCGGGCAAGGATTTCTTAATCGAAGGTCGAATGATATCACCAATATATATGGCTTTTACATTTTCCTAAATTTATAACAATAACAGTTCTTAGAAACTCAAATAGTTTACTCTTTCCAAAATACGCATGCAATACGAAATGGTACATGCGATTTTATTAACAGTAGCATCATCAAAATCGAAGTCATTTCCGCCCCATTGGAAAATCACCAAATTGAATCCTTTGATAGTTTTCTAAATTAAAATAGATACATATTTTAGAAATCAATCTTACACAAATTTCCACAAGAGTTTTTTTGTTCTAATCCTTCGTATAAAAATGTTGAAGAAAAGGCTTCGCGAGCTAAATGTGGCTCATGCCAACAATTGCAACTTTACGACCAAAAAGCAACACTGACTAATTTAAGGTAAATTAGCATTATTCCCAGCAAACAAAACTACAATTTTTGCATTATATGAGAAATGTATAAACTTTTTAAATTATTTAAGTTGCATTTAAAATCATTAACCACTATTTAAAGGCTACAGCAAATTTCACCGAAAAAAATCTTACCGAAAATAATATTAAAATGGAATGTTATGTATTTACAGAAATATACATTAAAAGAAACCTAATAATGCATTTTTACATAGCAATTTTATTTACTATGAAATCACTAATAATATAGTTTAAGAAATATTATTAATGCTGCGTTTCCACGAGCACATTACGGACAATTCAAATTTAAATAGGTAGCCGTAGTGTGCTTTTGGAGTGTTTACACCGTAGTGTGCTTTTGGAGTGTTTATACTGTAGCGTCACATAAGCACGGTATGGTAAGTAAATTATTTCGGAATTGAGGTAGAGTAGAGGTAATGTGTTCAGACGGTAGGGAGTAAATTTTGGCTATCAATCATCACAACTTGTGGTTTTGGTGTTTTGATTAAATATGTATCCGAGTAAATTTGCGCACTATATTTTAACACGTAAACTGCGATTGGCCCGAAAATGGACCACCTCCATTTACGATGGGCCTGATAATGGACCATTCATTCATGCATTTTATTTTCACCCTTAACTGGTATAAATAATAACATGACGTCATGAGGATATCCCTTTTTTAACTAATGAGATTTCTTCTTACAATATTAGTATGTTTCATGGTATCTGACTTGTCCTTTTAGATAGATTGGACATAAAACTTTTGTGGAAATTACATTAAGTAAACAAGCAAACTTCCGGTTTGTTGCAATATTTATAATTGATTTGAAAACATAAAATATGAATGCTGATTCGGATTTTAGTGAAATCAGTGCTTCGGATATAAGTTTAATAGACTCTGAAGATGATAGTTCATCTGATGTATCTTCTTCATCAGATGATATAGACTCACTAGGGGCAGGAGATGGACATCAATTCCAACCATGGCTCCGAATTATGAATCTAGATGATGATAAAAGGCCACCAGAAATGGTTGATATAAAATAAATGCGTCCAAAAAGAACACTAAGTAATGAATTAGAACCCATTGAATACTTCAATCTATTTTTCTCTGATGAAGTGATATCCAAATTGATCTTGTTTATGAAAAATTATGGTGACAAATATGTTGAAGACAAAAATTAAATTAATTAATAATTTTTAATTTAATAAAAAAAAATAATTATGTGAAAAAAAGATTAATTTTNTGATATCCAAATTGATCTTGTTTATGAAAAATTATGGTGACAAATATGTTGAAGACAAAAACCTGAAGGCAAGGTCCAGGTTTAGACAGTGGGAAAAACTAAAAGGTGAGCTTGATTTAGATTTATATAGAGCTTTCTGGGGCTTAATTTTGAATATGGGGCTTATACAGAAGCCAAGTTACAGTGACTACTGGAATAAAAGTGATTTTTCACAGGATACTCCACTTTTTCGGCAGGTTATGAGTCGTGATATTTTTCTCATTTTACTAAGATTTTTACAAACTTATGATGTTTTGGATATTACTGTAGATAAAGATGATCCTGGATATAGGGTGAAATATCTTATTGAACATTTCAATAAAAAATTCAAGGAATTTTATGTGCCAGTGAGGGACATGACTATTGACGAAGGATTATGTGGCTTTCGTGGAAGGGTTCCGTTCCGGCAATATATCCCGCAAAAGAAGCACCATCAATTTGGAATTAAAACCCAAGAACTTTGTGACACTAATGGATATCTGTACAAATTTATTCTTTGTTGTGGTTCTGAGAAAAGACTGGCAGAAAGGTATAAAGGGGACTATCCTAATAATCCCAAAGGAATAGTTATGAAATTAGTGGAAGATATAGGATATATGGGATATAATCTTACTACTGATAACTGGTATACATCCTTTGAATTGTCAAAGAAGTTACAAGAAATGGGTATAACTCTTACAGGTACAGTAAAAAGAAACCAGACTAAGGGATACCCCTCAAGTATAATTTATAAAAAATTAGCTGTAGGGGAAAAGATTGCCTCTCGTAAAGATGATATTGTTTTTGTGGCAATCAGAGACAAACAATCACAAAGAAAACCTGTACTGATGTCATCCACTAAATTCTCTGTAGCCTATGTAAATAAGAATGGTACTTTTGTTAAAAAGGATAATCATAATGAAGGAGATAAGTACAAACTAGACATTCAATATGGGTACAATCATACCAAATATTCTGTGGATATTTCAGATGAAATGGTGTATTTGTATGAAAACGATAGAGCCACCAGAAGATGGCCTATAAAACTTTTATTCAGAATGGTTCAAAAGGCACTCCTAAATGCTTATGTGATTTATAAATGTAATGTTGATAAGCCTATTAATAGGAAAAAATTTTACATCAAAGTTATTGAGTCACTTGTCACTCCATGTAGGAAAAAAAGAATATCCCCTGATTGTTTGACCTCACCTCGACTCACTGGACAAAAGTGCAAACTAGTAAAATTTAATCAAGGTAAAAGACTAGAGTGTAAAGTCTGTTCTAACAGATCATCTGGTAACAGAAAAAGAACAAGATTCCAGTGTGAAATTTGTAATGTTGCTTGTTGCCCTGGTTGCTTTGATCAGCATTTATAGGGCAAATAACAAGTATAATACATGCCTTTAATTTTTTTATATATTTTTGTGCAATTTCTGCACATGCTGACTTCCTCAATATATTACCCTATAACCTTTATATTCCTTTGGATATACTGTTGTAAATATTTTTTTCTCAATCTTAAGTTGATATAAAATAAATGCAGTATTATTTTTAATTAATTGTTATTGTATTTCATCATCTAACAATGATAATAAAATTAATTTTTTTAAAAATTAAATTAATTAATAATTTTTAATTTAATAAAAAAAATAATTATGTGAAAAAAAGATTAATTTTATTATCAAGGTATTCCTTAGTTTATCAGCTTTCAGAAAATATATAGGTTTATATACTTTAAACCAGAAAATATGTAGTTATTCATAAATATCTAGGTCATAGTAGGCACACGAAATTTCATCTAAAAATCCTGTCGCAGTTTACGGAAAACTCACCCGCAGTTTACGTGTTAAGACCAATTTGATTCGTTTTAGGCCCATGTATAAAAACTATGTTAAAAAACTTCAATTTTTGGTTTGCATGATAAGGCTTAGGCTGTTCAAAAAATACTTAATATATTATTTAAATACTTTTTAGTCTTGTAGAAATTCGCATCTTCAATAAAAGATAATCATTTTTGTGATTTTAAGACACTTAAGATTGGTTTACTTTTCCAGGTCGTTTTGAAAGACATCTTTTGCAAGTTTCTTGCCTTAAGCTTTATAATATTCACCTACCTTAGTAACTGCGAGGAAGTTTTGTATAAAAGGACTTGTATTATGGTCTATTGGAGCACAGCCCCTAAATTCCTCACAAAGTGTGAAGTGGGTTATAATTGGTCACACACCAACGAAAACTTGTAAAAGTTTACTCAAATATAAGAAATATACTTAGTTATAAAAGATATACTTAGTTATTAAAGTTGTGACTTTTTTACTTTAATTTTAGCAAGCTATGTTTTTGATGTCAATAAGTTTTGTTGAAAAATAAATCGAAGATGTGATTATTGCAAAGGTTTAAGCTAAGAGCAGACATTTTACAACCAAGCTGTTAGATCATTTCAGAAAATTTGTTAAGCTGACAATTAAGAAACAGTTCTTAAATAACAATTTTTCTAGTTTATGCTGTTAAGCATTCACGGTGTTTCCGAGTAAGAGTTAGTTGACAAATTTTACTGGAAAAACTGTTGATACTACAAAATCATTTTTGAAGGATTAGTGAATGGCGCCGATTTTGCCATTTTTTGGCCACTACTGTAGCATCATCCAAATGAACATAAGCTGCTAAAGAAAAAAGTCGATTAAGAAGAACTAAGATCGAATAGGAATGTGATTAAAAACATATTGTAAAAAGTTATTATCAGCTCAGATTAATTTGTATGTTGCAACCAAGTAATATCAGTGTAATTGATTACGAACTAGTATTTGTTGATACTATTAATTTTGACCAAATGAAGGGAGCGAAGTCGCTTCCATTATTTTTAGCCGCCATCTTGGCAGACAAAAGATTCAAAATTTGAAATCGACAGGTACTTTTTCAAGCTACTATAAATAGATTCAATTTCATGTTAGCAATTGAAAAAGAAATTTCTTCGGAATTCTTATATTGTTTCTTTATTACGGTTTGATTATTTGCAATGTCAAGCTAAACGAGTTGTGTTTAGTAGTGGCCTGGATCCATCACGGGAACAATTCAAGGGTCTTTGTGCCAGGCCACGAAAGTGCACTTAGGTTAGGAATAGGGGTTTTTATTCTCGTTTAGTTGACTGCCGGATCATTAACCTACAGGTATTAAACTTAACAAACTCGAAATATGGCTAAGAAGCCAAAACCTAGGAATTTATATTTATATTATTTTAGTTCCAAATTAATGACGATTAATGTGACTGATAATGTGACCGAGCATGTAATGATTATTAAATGTAGGCTAGGAAGCTGCTGTATATTAAATTAGTTTATTAAAGCCAATATATTTCGGTAATGGCTACATGTAATATTAACTACGCAGCTAGTGACAAGTCAGGTTGCAAGTACATGAAACACTTTCACAAATAGAGACTAAGTTGAGTTGTGTCTTGTATTGAGGATGCACCAAGCTAGGATAGGGTGCACATAAGTTATATCAATGAGCTGAGAAGTGGAACTCAACCAAATGGATCATTGGCGAGCAAGTGATACTGGATGTGGAGATTGGCCTTGGGCGGATGCCCATTCCCAAAAATTAGAAGAGATGCTGCGTGGCATCGTCACCTAAATAGTGATTATAGTTATGTTTGTTAATTAAAGTTAATGGAACTAAGTGGAAGTTAAGCAGTATCAAATTAGTACATCCCTACCAGCAAATACACTGATAAAGCTATAAAGTAGCAAAGAGAAATAGTGATAATGCCTGGTAGAGGATGCTACACTACTGTCTTATATCCCAGACGTACCATCAAACTATAGTTGAAAAGAATAGTAATATCATTTCAAATAATTGTAAATGATGCAAAATTGAAATCCGGATAATTCGGTGTGCATGCAAGTAAAATTCCGATTATTTGTAAGTAGTATGAAGAGGATGCATGTTAACATATATATTTTATAGAAATGAATTTTACCTAGCAGGCCCTAATAACCAGTAAGGTGTTTTACTAATTTGTCATTCATTATATGATTATAAATGCTCCATTTCTTGTCTTGTTAAGCAAACTCCTTTGCATAGGCGTAACCCAATTCAAACTAGATATTTCACATGTGCATTTCCTATCATGAACTTTTGTCGTATGCCCCATAATAACTGCTTATATTTCTTATCTATTTTGAATTTAGAAAATACTATAATTGACAAAATAACATCTATATCAAAACAATAAACAAACAAACATATACATGGCACAATTGCCAAGTCATTAAGGCATTGAATTCAAAATCAAATGAGGTGTCGCCACTTAGCAGATTTGAAATCTAATAATTGTGTTGCATTGATTCAAGTGACTCTTTCCTCTTTCCAATTGGTTTTCATCAAGGATATTGGCCTTTATTATATCATTTATTGTCTTTTCTTAATTCAAAGCATTGATTTCATTGCAAGATATCAGCATCAACTTTTCTCCCCATTTTAACTAAAATCAATGCATGAAGTGATCACGTGACTATATTTTCATTGGTCAATAGTATTTGAATTCTATGATTGATTTGGGGGAATTCATTCTTCTAAGTGTGCAGTTATTTATTGATGTGGAGTGGACGTATTGTGAAGCATGCCTGGTAAAAGATCACATGAACAAAACCATGAACTTGTTTGCTTGATATGCTTTAATAAAGCAAAACAATTTGGTTGAATTAATGACAACATCAAGAATTTGATATGAAAACATGTAATTGAAGACTTGAATACCAAGGACAACAGGTTGCTGTCCATGTCCAGGAATTGTGGAACATGCAGATAATGGTTAAACAAGACAGAGAAGAATAGTGTGGCAGGTATTGAGATGTCAATTGATGTCACTTCTTTACCTGTATTTGACCATTCATCTGTATTCACTGAAGAATGAATTATCAAAACTCATTCCACTGTGAATAATAGTTGCTCCTGCACAACTCTGTGGTGAAAAACACAACCATCAAATTGTTCTACTGAGGACAGGATATCAAAGAATCCTGTGAAGTTGTGCCCGTACTGTTTCTGTATTCTCTCAAGAGGAAAGTCACATCCTTGTTTTTCGAAATCCAAATTTAACAGATAATGCAAAAAATGACAAAGATAACAATAAGTTGGTGTCCAAGAATGTTGATCAGAAGTTAGCATCGTCATCTTTTAAATCAAATGTGGAGATGAACCTCTCTAGAGAGGCTGGCAAACCATTGAAGGTCATTGTATCCCCAAAAGTTAACAACTCTTGATATCATGATCAGTTTACTGCAGATGATGTATCACAAATACAAAATGAATTTGAGTGTATGAGCAAGGAATAAATTACACATCCAATCCGAGAAGTTATGGAAGCTGCTGCTGTTTAACCACAAGTTCATGATACCCTATCTGAAAAAGATCATGTGTTGGATGATTTTTTTTTACTTTACAAAAGTTATGTTTCATACATATGGAAAATGGAACAGTTACTGATTATGAAGAAAAGTCGGTGGTTGTTTGCAATGACACCAATGGGCTGATTGATTTCATCATTCATGAAAGATCTTCAAGTCATTTTTGGATTAAAATAGGTTTAGATGGTGGCAAAAACTTCATGATAATGACTTTATTGATTTTTTCTGAATGTCATGAACAAAAACGTAAGTCAGCCTTTCTTAATTTAGGAGTGAAAAATGCATTATCATTGCTATCATATCCGCAGTCCAGGAGAACTATTTTAACTTGAAAGCCCTATGGCTCAGCACTGGTTTTCAAAACATCCACAGAAGCTTTCACATGGCAACAGATCTTAAATGTGTAATATTTTGCATGGACTCATGTCCCAAAGTTGCATGCATCCATACTGCTGGTGCACCATTCATAAACATTCTTTGAATGTCAAAGGCCAATTTCATACTTTTGTATCATTGAACGAATTTTTGTGATCCTACTATGATTCAGGATCTAGGAGGGATCAAGCAAAACACCATTCAAATGTTGTCCATCAAAGTTTGGTAAAAGGTTCAGATTATTCCCTTGTTCTTTCTGACATACCTCCTCCAGAACTTCAACTCCTAATTGGTGTGGTCTGCACTCTTTTCAAAGAGATGAAGAGCAAGTGGCCAAATGCTGACTAATGGTTGAGAGTTTGCAACATGGAGTTGCAACACTTTTACAGAGGAACTCTGACTGGTAAGGACAGCAGAAAATTATTGAAAAGTGTTGTAAGCTTTGAGCTATTTACCCTATTAATTGTCGGGATTTTGTTGTAGCTTTTGATGCTCTAAATGATGTTGTCACATCTTGTTTTGGAAATGAACTCTGACCAATTTTCCAATGAAATTGTGATCAATTCGAGACAATGTACAAATGCGTTGAAATACCTGTGATGCCAAAGATTCATGCAATAATCTTCATGTCCCAGAATTTTGCATAATGATGGACTTGTCACTTATAATTTTTAGTGAACAAACCCAAGAATCAATCTACCATGACTTCAATCAACATTGGATGAAGTTCAAAGTTTCTTCTGAAACCAGTGCATCTGTTGGTACTAAACTGCACCAGAGTGTTTGTATGCATAATAGTCGACATTTGTAGTTTCATTTATTGCAGATTTATATGCATAGAATTAGGGAACTATATTTGTATGGTGCTTTCATGATGCTTATCAATCACGTAAGGTAACAAGAAAAGAAATGGAGCATTTATAATCATATAATACATGAAAATATCAGTAAAATACCATATCTGTAATTAGGGCCTGCAAGGGTAAAATTCATTTCTATAAAATATATATATAATATATATAATATACATGTTAACATGCATCCTCTTCATACTATGTATAAATAATCACCATTTTACTTGCATGCACACTGAATTCTCCACATTCTAATTTTGCATCATTTACAATTATTTGAAATGAGTTTACTATTCTTTTCAACTATAGTTTGATGATACATCTGGGATATAAGACAGTACCAGGCAAAAAATGGTAGCATTGGGACCATTTTAAAAATATGGAATGTATTCATTAATCCTTCAAAAATTATTTTTGCTGACTAGTCATTGCAAAGGCCTGAGATTGTGTAGTTTTTGAAAGTATCAACAGTTTTTCCAGTAAATTTTCGGTCAACTAACTGTTACTCAGTAACACAATGCATTCCATTATGTAGATTTCATTTATAATAAGACCACAAATCAAATCAACTGAAAATTACACAACTTGAAAATACACATACATACACATATATTAATAAAATTATACCTGATAACATTTCAGATCTCAAAGAATACTTGGAATCTTTCACATCATCTATCAAACCACTTTGCAATGAACATTTGTGACAACTAAAAACAGCATTACAAATCTACTATTTATCAATATCTTATTCAACAGAAATCTGCCATTGTAATGTATTATTACCAAAGAGAGAATTACATTTGACATTCTCCTACAAAACTAAACACTTGAGGTTCTCAATTCTGACTGCATTTGAACTAATGTCACTGACATCAAATGCAAATTCTCATTTAGCCAGTCGCTACAAGCATGGCTACAATTGAAAGCATCAGAATATGACAAAAAACAGTGGCCAAAAATAATAATCAAATGCCCACACTGAAACTGAATGTCTGCTCAGTAGATTGCATTGCATTTCAAAGACAAAACCTCCTTCAGAAAAGAAGTGTTAAAGGAAACTCCGATACAAGAAATACTTCCTACACCAGCTCTGTGGTTACTCAGTATTTTACTCAAGTACAACCCAACTACAGGTTCCCATCTCAAAAAAAAGTATGTAACAAATTGGAGGGGTAGCATTGGTGTGTTGTGTGAATTAGTGATCAAGAGGTCTATGTAATTTAAAAGACCTTTTTTCCATTGAGGAAATTTTAATTTATTGAATTGAAAAAACTATATACTTTCAATTCAGTTTTGTACTGCAGCATGTATTGCAATCAACTATATATCTCTTTAGCTTCACAGCTAAAATAGCAGCATTAGTTGCTTTCTTAGTTGTATTATGAAAAAAGTCTCACAAAGTATTAAATGTGTCATCAATTTCACAACTGCTCACTTTATTCATTGAATATGACTATTGAATTTAAAATAGCTATCTGTACTGCCATTTCAGTTTTCTACTGCAGCATGTATTGGAATCAATTATATATCTCTTTAGCTTCACAGCTAAAATAGCAATGTTAGTTGCTTTCTTAGTTGTATTATGAACAAAGTCTCACAAAGTATTGAATGTGTCAATATAAAATACTTCAAAAACTGATTCTATGTGTGCTAGTAATTGCATTTATGGATATTTTATATAGGGTTTTTGGGAAAACTTCTAAAGTAAAATGTATTTGCATTAAGCTAATTTTGAAATGGTATGAACTTTATAAAAAAAGATTAAGAAATATTATATATTTTTACACTAGATTTTGATAATTTACTTCAAAATAAAAATGAAGCCCAAAATATCATAGCCTGCATATTCAACTTTTGGGTTGAATGCACTTGCATAATATTTGAATATGGAAAAAAATGAAAAATACTAATATTGTATTTAAAGCAAATAGGCAATAACTTGTAAACACACAAAGAAATAAATGAACTTTTAACTTAACTAACCTGTGCAAATAATTTGTAAAATGACTGCTCACGTTGAAAATTTAATCACATAAACTGACTCAGAAACATCAAATTTAGGTAGAATGAGCAATTTTCAACAAAAATTCACTTTTAGAATTGATTCACAAAAATCAGATCTCTTAAATCTAGGTCACACTGAAAATGACACTAAGGCATTCAAGAAAACTTTACAATGTGATCTCTAGATTGATTTGTAGTACTAAAGATTAGCATATTTAAGTAATTTGAGACCTATAGAAACTAAATATGACATTGGTTTTTCTATTTAATTAATTGAATGACAGTAAAAGGGATTCTAAATCTAAAAATTTAATGCCAGAAACACATTTGCCAGTTTTTAATCAATGTGGAAACATCAATCTTTACTGAGATTTAGTAGTGAATGCTCCAAAAAATTTAAATTATCAAAATATTCAATAACCATGCAAAATCTCAAAAAAATTGACAGAATGGATCACAGATATCAATAAAATTTTTTCTGAATGTTATTTCTTGTATTACTGCAAATATCTCAATGTTTTTTGAAATTTTAATTTTAAGAAAAAAGTTTTTTATAGTTGAAATTTTTGGAAGTTTCTGTATTGGGACAGGGCCAAAAAATTAGAATCTTCTTTCAAAACTGCACATTTTGGTGTAAAATTCTTATTCATAGCTTCATTAAATCAAAAGTTTTTAAAGAAAATATCTTTTCTGAAAAATAAGCCAAGCTCTGGCCAGCCTAGCTCAGCCAATATTGATCTTAGAGCTAAACATACTAAGAAAATAATTTTTCTGTGAAATTTACTACTTTAAAATTCAAATAGAGCTGTGATATCTTTAAAATTTTTATTGCTATAACCTGCTAAATTTAATGTAAAATATCTAAGGGCCAAGCTAGGTTTTCAAAATAAATTTGTTTTTAGAAAAATTAATGACTGTGTGAAATTTCATACAATTCTGATTAGAATTCAAATCACTAGAGTGAAAAAACAAAAAAAAAATTCAAAAATTTTTTTTTCAAATAAATGGTATAAGAAATTTAAAAATTCAGGCTTATTAAAAAATTTATATAAGCTCATTATGCTCGGAATTTAAAAAAAACTTTTAATTTTTAAATTCCATTGTTAATTTTTCCAAATATAATCAATATCAGCAAAAAAATTATTTTTCCGCTAGAGGGCGCAATTTGACATATTTCCGCTTGTCAAATACTTACAATCTTTAACTATAAGTCTGCAAAATTTCATGTTGATAGCTACAATATTGACCAAGCAATGGGCAAAAATGTGTTTTTCAAGAAATTTGGAGGAAGTATAGAAAGCAACTAACATTGCTTAACAAGATAATGAAAGAATGCTTTTTCAAAATCTGCATCACACTACTTCCCAGATAACTGAAAAATTGCTTACTCTTGGAAACATTGAAAACCACATCACCACTAAAAGATCAAAAGCTCATCATCAACAGGTTTGAAAAATACCTTAAAAATGTACTAAATTATGAAAACCTGTTCAGATGTCTTTCTCCTATTATCATTCAAAATAATTTGAATGTACATGATAAAGAAATTTATATCTTTTATCACTACACAAGGAAATGCATGCGGGGTGCAACATCAGAAACACACTATGATGTGTATACAGACATAAACTTGCTGCTCACCACTGAAATGCTACAAGAGTGACTCTGCCACTCTATGCAAAATTACCTCAAAAACTGCAAAAACCATAGTACCACCAAAAAAACATGTCTCTATACTCATACCTTGCAAATCAATATCCAGATTATTTATTCAGTCTAATTAGTATTACTACAGAAACAACTGACTCAACCATAAGATATCTACCTTACAAGAGCATTGACTTAATGGCAAAAACCCCAAAGCTACTGCAAGAAGATGAACTTCTAAATGAGGCCTTGCTAAAACTCGTACCATTCCTACAGGAAGTTATAGACGAAATTGTAAACAAAAAATTATGAAAACTGAAGCTATTACCACACACATGGAGGATGGGTGAAGATTGGGATATGCTCATTGGAAAACACATAATTAACAACAAACATCAGATAGGAATTACCTCTATCTACTATCAGCAAGCAAAAATATTTGACATCAATCTAATAAAAATGAGAATTTTTACTGAAAGATAGAATTTGAATGTCTTATGACACAGCTGCAACAAATTGCCTTGGATATTGAATCTGCACCAGCTCAATTCAACATTGACAATAAATCAAAATCTGGATAAAACAAACCTGGAACCTCAATATCATCAAAGATATCAACAGGAAATTGGTTAATTGCACAACATCTATTGGAATCACAGAAATAACAGCTACCCATAGCAACTGACTCAAATTGGAAAAGAAAATTGCTACCTGAAACTTGTTCTGCATACCTCCACCCATTATTAACCTCCTTTTTATCATGCCTTACATAAATGAGAAGTGCATGAAACCAGTCAATTATGGAATTTGGAGTCACAGATAATACTATACCAATCTCAAAGCAATCTGTCAGCATAAAGAAAAACCTGAATTCAAAAATATAGTTAAACTACTCAAAAATCAAAACCAGGAAAATTGATTTCCAATTGATAGTAAACACCCAACTGAGACAATCTACAAAAAAGGTGAACTTAATAATAATATTTATTTAATTCTTTTGTTTTTTTACAAATCAAGTGATTAACACTTATGAAGAATTAAAACAATAAATATAAATTAACTTGCTTCTGAAAAAATACTTTGTCTTGGTTTCAAAAGTTTATTGTCCTTGATGATATAAATAGTTGGTTTTCATTGTTCAATAGCTTTGTTATAGCTCATAGACTTTGTCCTATAATTTGATAAGTAGTTGGATCTTCTTCGTTTTAGTGAAATTTTTAATGATTTTTTAAATTTATTGAAATTTCGTTCTTCTTTAATATCTGGAGGGAGTTTGTTCCATAAATCAATTGTAAAATTAGTAAATGATTTTTCAAAGATTTTCTTTTTAAATTTGATTTTGTGATAAGTCTTAGTTCGCTTGTGTATATTTTTCTGTAATTCTACTGAAGGTCTTTTCCAAAATAGTAAGAGGCAATTTAATTTTAATAGGTATTCTAATGATTCGATATTATGTTTTTCTAATATTTTACTTTGATCGTTTTTACTACAGATTGTATTAATTGCCCAATTAAAAACTTTCTTAAGTTTTTTAAATATTTTCTTGGTAACATTGGTAAATAAAAAAGAAGAATATGAAAAATGCGACAGTATAAGAGATCTTAGTAGTACAATTCTCCAATTCATTGGTAATATATGTTGAATCTTAGTTAGCAATTTAACTCCATGGGCCATTTTCTTCGTAGTTGCATTGATCTGATCTGTAAATTTAAGTTCATTGTCAATTTCAATACCAATATATTTAATTTTCTTA
>CABFPE010000044.1:736902-762005 GCA_900660155.1 Hofstenia miamia
ATATATATATATATAAATCCTTCTCCAACATTTCCATAGTACAGAGAAGGAATCTCTCTGACAGTCGTAAATAAAGTCGGAAATAATAAATATTTTAGGAATGCATATTAAACATTTTAAGATGAAAAAAAATTAGTTTTTAAGATTTTTTGAAAACATTTTCTTTGGCAATTTATTATTCCTCCAGTGTAATACTTATTGCTATATTTTCCTTCCTTGTACATTTAAAATTCTAAGTAAAAATTAACATATGGTGGCGTTTTACATTTGTAATTTGATNAGTCGGAAATAATAAATATTTTAGGAATGCATATTAAACATTTTAAGATGAAAAAAAAATTTGTTTTTAAGATTTTTTGAACAAATTTTTTTTAGCAATTATTCCTCCTTCTGTGTAAAACTTATTGCTATATTTTCCTTCCTTGTATATTTTAAAATTCTTAAGTAAAAATTCACATATGGTGGCGTTTTACATTTGTAATTTGATTTAAATTATCACGTTTCCCGCAATTTTGATTACATGCTGCTAAGCAAAAGATTATAAAACAGAATTTGACATTTTGTGAATCATTTGTAAGAAAATGACAGATTGGTCAGACGAAGAATTCTTTACGCAAGCTTTACCAGAAATTGATGCAATGCTTGATGAACAAGTACAAACATCTTCAATAGTAAGGACGCCTGTTCGCGAAAAGCTAAGAATAGTTGTAAGAAGCAAGAATCATAGACGTAAATTATTTGAAGAACTTTTCAATGATAAATTTATCAATGAATCTACTTGTAGTTCACGTATAACCGCTTTTGAGAAGATGGCTATGAATGACGGAACTATCAATGAACCTTCTGCTAGTAGTTCACATGTATCTGATTGAAAGAAGAATTTGAAGAAAAAGAAAATCCAATTCAACCAACGCAATAATGCATTGCATCCGATAATATTTATAAAGATATTGGACATGATATTTCTCATGTACACAAGGATTTTCCCCGTCATACAAAAGATTTGATGAAAGATTATTATTGCACACGGCAGTTAAAAAGAGTCTACTATTGCTGCAATTGCAGAAGATTATTTGTAAATAACCGGCGACATAAATTAAGCAAATGTGGTGATGAAAATGTGAAGCGAATGGATAAAGATTTAATATCTAGCATGCCAAAGTGGTTTCTAACGCAAATGCAAACAAGAAAACTAGAATACATGGAGGAAATTGAAAAGTTTGATGCATCTAGAAGAAAAAGGCAATTAAATCGAGGAGTATCACAACAGACTGCTAATTATAAGCTTGGATCTGAAATATGGATATTATTTAACAAAAGTCTTAAAGGAACACGTTGTTTTAAGACTCCTAATAATTTACAAGGTGTTGTGGAAGAGCACAAGGAAGTCAATAACTTAAAGAATTCTACTGTGATCCAAAGATTGTCGATCTTGCAAAACTTCATCAATTTTTTACCAACCAATATAGATGTGCGTGTGAAAAAGGACATGGCCACCAACGGAAATTAAGCACGATTTAGGAAGGTCAGCTGCAAAGGAGAAAATTGAAGCAAAAGCAGATAAATTCTCCAAGGTCCCACCAAAAAAAATTATGCAAAAAGTAAGCATTGGTGTTACTAAGGAATTGGATAGATTGGTTCAGTGCAAAAAAATCAAACAAAAGTTACAATTATTTACAAGCTTTGGTTTTCTTTAATTTGCATGCTAGTTTAAATTGCCGACCAGGGCCTCTTCTGTCCCTTACGTTTGATGAATTAAGTATAATAGAAGAAGGCATTGTCTTAACAAAGACAAACCACAAAACGGGTTATAAATATCCAGCACGTATTAAAGAATCAGCGACGCAAGTTTCATACGTATGAAGATGCTCAGGAAATCGCGTGAAGAGCAAACATTAGTTTTTGGGAACAAGCAAAATCGAATCTGTACGACGATGGCAGCGCAAATTGCGAAAACGATGTCACAATTGTTTCCTGCTTACAAAGGTTACAATTTCAACCCCACATCAGTCCGTAGATTTTGGGATAAAGAATATTGCAAAATAATAGTTTATCAGATTCCATCAAGCGATCGCATCTGGTACAGACTGGACATACTTTGCAAACTGCTGAAAATGAATATATTGAGTCAAATATTAGTGATTTAACGGATGTTCATGAAACTGTGTTAAAAGGAAGTTGTAGAGCTTAAATTTTGAATACATGAATAAATTTTTTATAATTCATACTTGTGACTAATTTCATTCTATAAGTATATCATATAATAAGTTTAAATAAAGTATTTCAACTCATTTATACACTATAAATTTATTTACAATTCATTGTAATAATACTTTGTGTACACAGAAAGAGGCATAATTATTTCCGTACACAGAAGGCTTATATTAACGATTTCGTACAGACAAGGAGTTATAATTAAAAACGCTGTACAGAGAAGGAAAAAAAAATATATATATAATTTTACTAAGTGTGGTGACATATATTTATATATGTATATATACATGTATTAGAAGTTACATTCCTAGGACGTCATTTTCAAACGACTTGCTATTGGTAGTGTACGTCAGATTTGGACTGGATATTCTTCCTCCACAGCAAGTTATGATTACATTGGAAATTCTTCAGGTAGAAGACTTCCAAACACAATGTGGTTTGAGAATGAACCAAGTTAGTTTCTAATCAAATTTTAACTGATAATAAACACAATTTAATAGGGAACAATGTTTATCAAATTTGAATTTCTTGATTTTTAAAAGAAAAATTTTGGATAAGAGTTTGCAGATATTATGGAATTGCTTTCAAAATTGCAATTTCTTATTGTTTCTGAAACATAGGATAAACTTTATTAGTTTGTACTGTGACTTTCCTGCCTGCAGCTCCTCACAGAAAGAATTTATCTAATATGTGGGAGACCAAGTCATTATTTGGAAAAATATACTAGTGATTTGTGGGATTGGGACCTGATGTCAAAGTGGAGCCAATCTTATTTAAAATGAAAAGAGAAATTGTCAATCCAAAGCTGTAAAAGATCTCCATCTATTGGAGTTTTTTGTGTTATAGGGCTTGGTCATGTCATGTGATAGTTAGCATTGAAGCTATGCTGTTGTTCAATATAAATATATACATTTATAGGCGCCTAAGACTTCAATTATAGTAAAATTAATGCAATAATCGGAAAGAAATGTAAAAATTTCAAAGAGTAGAATCTATGTCTGGTAACAGGACCATTGAAATTCCGTAACTAATTCTTGGGATGTGATTTCCCTTGATAACTCAATGCAGAACAGGAAAAAACTTCAGTAGCCATCAATTGCGTAAAGTCAACCTTGAATGTCACAAGTGCAAAAGTATGTGTAAGAACTTAGAGTTTGTAATAACCCAATAATTCATACATTGGAAAATAGATCAAAGTCTGCCAAATGACCATCACTGAACATGACGCAAATGAATGAATACATTGATATATAAGAATTTCTGTTACCAAGGATTCCAAATGATGTAGGAAATGATNAGTATATTTGTAAACGATGGATGAAACTAAACATTCTGGGATTCTATCTTTATTCATAAATATATTATCCGTTTGTAATGATGTAAAAATAGGCCACATTTTAGATGATGTTAAACTTGCATTTATTTTTTTAATCTTTTTCTAAATAATAAATTGTTTGTCTTCAATGTAAAGTAACTTCCAGTATACATAATCTTTACAATAATTTGTCTTTCTCTTTCTATTTCATAATTTGAATTTAAACATTTAGATGTTATTTCTCTCAACATTTTATTTGGATAGCCATTTTCTTTGAATGTAGAAAATAATACATCTAGGCTCTTTGTCAATAGCTGAAAATTCGATTATAATTTTAAGAATCTTTCGCATAAGCATTTTATTGTATTGGTCTTGTATTTTAAAGGANGTTTGTAATAACCCAATAATTCATACATTGGAAAATAGATCAAAGTCTGCCAAATGACCATCACTGAACATGACGCAAATGAATGAATACATTGATATATAAGAATTTCTGTTACCAAGGATTCCAAATGATGTAGGAAATGATCAATTCATTCACTTTGTTGTTATTTGCAAGTTGAAGCCAAACTTTAAAATTCTATTATACCCTAGTGTTTAGCACTTCTCAAATTTTATCTAGATAATCAGATATTTGGCGAATAGTATGTAAAAACCAGTGGTGTATTGGACGTTTGCCTTAGGAGAGCTTTAACCCAGTGCATGTAAAGATCAAACGCTAAATTCAATTGTTAAATTCATATAAATTTTCCTATTTTAAAGCACACTGTATGTAACATTAACACTCACAAAATGGATGAAGAATTTCAACTTACCTTAACTTTTAACAGACTGATGTAGATTTAAAAGGATCAACCGTTGTCCACATTTTCATACAATTTTCTCGAAGTCTATTAGGAAATTTGTAAATCATCTGATATTGTCACAATTACTGACCTGAACGTGGTTGAAAAATTGAACCTTTTTCCCATTTTTCTTTGAAAATTCTGATTTTTGAAAAAAATCTCACAATACTTAATGTGCAGGTCTCACAAACTCTAATGCAAATGCGATCATCAGGTACTTTAACTTTTTCTGTTTATGTAGATGAGGTTACACTGTTCAAATTTTGAACTCATTAAAATCAAGTGCGCCTGCCCTTCCTTTTATTGAAGGCTTTGTGAAAATAGCTGATATTGATTCGAAAGTCATCCAATCCTGATTTGTAGTGCTTTTCAAAACTCCGGAAATTTAGATAATTTTAATTAGCGTGATATTGGCAAAGTATGTCAAAATTTATTTAAATAATTTCATTTTTACGAACTGTTATTGTTCTTAGCTTTATTGTCCAGAGGTAACTAATCTTCCATTAATAGTTTCTCACACAAAGTCTTTGGTTTCAGATGTTTCAGCAAGTAAACATTAAGTTGATAAATTCATGGAAGATGTACAAACGATAAGGCCAAGGCATGGCAAGCCAATTAACAATTGCTGTGACTCAATCATATATTATGCCACATAAGAAATTTCATTATTATTTGAAAAAACCAGTTGGATTTTTAAAAAATAAGCGCATTACATGCGTTTATAACTAATTCTTCAAAAATTAGTGTTTCATGAAAATACGTCTTTTGGAAGAGCTAATCAATTTGTGCCACAACTTGTCGCAGATGAGCAATAAATGATTATTGCTATGAACAATGTGATGAAAAATAATATTTACATTTTGAAATTTTGCCATGGTATCATTTTGCTCTTTCAAAACTCTATTGAACATTTCTGTGATAACTTTTATAAGTTTCTAACAACCGAAACACTGAAGACATTTTTGGGCAAGGGCTATAAAAGGGTCCTAAAATAAGCTGAATCGTCAAAACGTTAAGTGTCAGGCCTAAGGTTTCATAGGCATAACCAGGTTTGCTACAGAGTTTTAAACACATGAAATTCTCAACTCACATGGGCTGAATATCAATCCCACAAATGCTAACAATATGACAGTAAAGAAATTTTCATAATAATTTAATAAGTTTAACATAATGGCAATTTGTCGAAACAAAATTGTTTTGTTAACTAGCCCACATGCTGGATGGCTTTCCTTTGTAAGAGCTCTCCTTGTTAATATCTTAGCGCTACAACACGGGTAAAAACACACACTAATATCATCATATAGGCCAATTTCGTTAATATAGCATCTTCCAAATTTATTTTATTCAAAATATTCCAATGACTCAGCAAAAATGGTAAATTTCACTTTGAAACAGCTATCTTTGTCAGAAATGATAGTATTTCTTAAAGCATCAATGCACCACTATAACTAATGGATCTACTGCAAAAGACGTTAATTTTGTCAAAAAAGATGAAAAGATATATTTTAAAAAACATCCTTTTAAAAAATGAGTTTTTAGCTTGTGTTTTCTACATGTAGACTATTAAGAATATTTGTTATCTTCAGTAATATTAAATGAATACTCTATTGTTTAATGTAATCCATGTACACACAATATTTTCAAATTTCCTTCGACTACTTTATTAGAATAATTTAGAGGAAAACTTGTAAATAGATAAATGAGCGAATTTTTTACGCAAAATTTTATTAAAATTGCAGTAGAAGGACTTTATTATTATTATCTTTTTTTCAGGCATAGAATTCTGTTGAGATACATCTAGAAAATGAAACTAAAAAATACTCAAAGGGCATTTTTTGACTGGATTGACCAGTAAAAGCTGAAATATTGAATGATTTTGCAAGATAATGGTGGTGAATATGATAATTGAACTTGTTGATTGTTACATAATCAGTAAAGAGTTGATGCAAAAAAGAAACAAAGAAACAAAATACTTTTTCATTTTAAGTTAACTAAGAATTTGTGTTTATGCTTTTACATCAATTACCATTTTTTTGTAAACTAGGCAGATTACGGTATTAGTGCTTGTTGGTAAAAAGCGTTTGACAAAAATGATTAACCGAAAACGCTTAGCCAAATTAATATCACATTGCATAAATGAGGTATATTTTGTTTTGTTGTAAAGAATTACTATAAAAACTGTAAATGAGTTCAGAAATTCGATAGAATAAATCACTTAGATTTATATTTGCTTTATATCAGGTTTGATTACATAATGCAAATGGAAAGCTAATGTTCAGGTACACGAGTAGTGTTCAGGGTCCCCGAGGATACATTTCCTGGCCTTCATGTGGCTGCTTTTTTGCAATCTGCAATCTACATCAGCTTCGGCATTAGTGTTACGCCCTGTTCATGAAAGTGTGACTAAAAGATAGGTGTATAAATAGGAGTTTTTCTCGGTTTAGCTTTTCTTATCCATTCTATTAACTTTATAACTTATGTCATTAAACAGCTGGATAACCGACAATAGGTTAACCATCTATTTTAGATCCAAATTCTTGCATGGTATTAAACATAATAAGATTTATTACACATACGAGGTGTCTAGGAGCACCCTATTAATTATGTTATAGTGTATATTAATTAAACTAATATTTGTGGACCTCCAACTGTCATCTTTCTGCAGGCCACATTGGTTGCTCACATGTATACAGAATGATGTAGTTTTCTATATTTAGGGCTATTTATGTGTAAGGAACATAAGAAGTGAAAGCGGCCAGGTTTTGCCTCAATTCCTTTATTACTATTTCAAATAACAAGAGCAATCAATGTACAAATTCGTTAAACGTAAGCAACATTTGGATGCATCGCACCACATTACATATAAACCACAATCATTGAAAAAGCTTTGAGAGTCACTGCAATTGCGTAGTAACTGGCGATCGCTGCTGGATACCAATCCTTATTGATTTCATTGTTCAGCTTCAGGTTTCGACCCTGTCATTTACTGCTGTCAATAATCTAAATGGAAGTTAGTTAATTGTTTACAAGCAATGTAGTTGTAACTGTAATTAATAACTTAAATAATTGTAATAACTTGAACGGCAGAGATGTATTGGAATCTCACTAGTCACAGAGAAATACGCCTTGAATAAGAAAAAAATAGTTAAAGCTAATTACGGTAAATCTATAACAAGTGGGGATTTTACATGTTTTGGATCTTTCAGTAACTCATAAAGTGAAAAATATTCCGTGGCAGAGAAATACTTTTGCATCAATAAATAATGTAGTTGCTGAATATAGTTGCTGTAGTTGAATAACTATCCAATGTAAAACATGCTGTGCACAAAAGCTGTAGCAGACCAACAGCATATGAACAAAAGAAATGTATTGGAATTATAGAGTGCAATAATTATGCTGAGTATGTTACTGTTTTTATAAAAGCTAATTGATTATTGCCTTTCTCATTTGAGAACTCAATTCCTGCTGTGGGATGTCCTTGATATATGAATAAGAATCTTGATATATTTGAGAATTTGTTAAATGACTGTTTAGGTGGCCCTGATAAACAGTGTATTATGGTACATTTTAATGCACGACAGCTTGGTAATATTAACTGCATGACGGACGCCCCTTTTATCTGTGAAGTGAACAATTCCGACAATGATTCAACTTAAACTGGAAGAATTGTTTTAATTTAAGAGATCAAAATATATTTGTTCTATTCTTATTGTCAATAAATGTGCTATATTTGATCAGGAAAGAAGCAAAGATTCTCATTATTATCCTCTAAGCATAATTTAGTAAAGGTTTATAGAAATTTCTTTATTATGAAACCAGGTGTATTGAACTACTGCTATTTAATATTACCTTGTTTTCACTATTTACTGCATAGAATAATGTCATTTTAAAATTGTTGACTTTGTAGGGTTGCGAATGTATAATAAATAACAGCAAGAATAATTTTGTAAGACCATACATTCATCTGTTGATATGTTTGAATTTCATAAGTCAATGAAAATAAGTCAGATTGTGGTTAGGCTACTAGAGGAACTTAAATTTAGAGGATTGCAATGATTAAAAACATAAACTGGAAAGGGTGCAGAAACAAACTCTTTCAAATGAACCTCATTTATATAAATATATATAAATATATAATTATTTCGATTTGTTGCTAAGCAGAATTCATTATTGTTACAAATATTACTCTATAAACATTGGCCTTATTCAGTTGATCAGTGCAAAATATTTTAGATGGCTCTTAAAGGGTAAATAGCTTTTCAATGCTAGATTTTGATAACTCTAACTATTGCTACTGTTGTAGTTAAGCCATAATTTTTTAACACGTATTAATATCAGTTCTCATTTTAAAGTATATTAATATTTCATCTTAAGCTGCTCAGAGATTTTTCATGGTCCACACATCAATGGGTTTGGTACACTCTTGCATATAAAGAAACAGTCAAAAATCTTTGTTATTTCAAATGTCTCAAATTTTTATGACTACATGAACATTAGCTCTGGAGAGAATTTTAATTTTTTCTAAAATTCTATCTTTTCAAAGAAAAATATTTTTTCTTTTCAACAACTTCATTTCAGCAAAATGACCCTACAGAACTTTTCAACATTGGACTAAGTTCTCCAATCTATGCTTCCTAAGACAGGCTTGGAGAAAATTCTTTTTATATGTGGAATAAATGGCTTGTCCTTGTAAATTAACGCCAGGCAGGCTAAGGTTGAAGATTGATTCAACAACATATGTCATCTTGTTCAAAAATTTTTTTTTAAATGGGTGATTTTTGTGAATAGATATATTTTGCACTGCTACCCTGATTACCTTACAGTTACAAGCTGCGAATCAAATTACAACTACTGAAAAGAACAAAAATATTTTGGATTTTCGCTTTCCGAGTATAAATCCCTAACATATTGTATCCAGACTTATGTTGCAAATCCCCTAGTTCTAGACTCTATTTAGATAAATTCAATTAGTAAAAAGCTATTTCACAAAGTGATTTGAATTAAATTCAGCAATTTAATGAGCTAGCAATATTTAAATGTTTGGAAAATATTTAGGGAGAAACTTGGACTACATTGCAAATAAATACTAAAAATGCAGTTATTTTCTACTTGTAATGTTTTCATCAAACAAAAACAGTTATACGGGAATACTAAACAAAGAATAATTTATTTATTTAAAATTTGTTTCTGAAAGTTCCTGTAGGCCTAAAAGTTATCGTTTATTTGTTCCACTTCAGTTACTACCATAAAAGTTCATTATTACAACTCATAAAGAATGCTTTTTAGCACATTTTGCAAAACGACTATTATATATGTGTGAAAAGTGGCAATTACATATTACAGGGTGGCCATAAAGGCGCGCACCATAAAGTAAAACTTACAATCTTTTATGTTTACAAGAACAATATTTTAAATTAGCAAATTATTTTCATTAATAAAACGACAAAAGAAATGTTAGATAACTTACAGATGGTCAAAAGGTTCACCTGAGGAATTCATACATAAGTCGATTTGATGGTGAAAGTTATCATAACCACGATTTAGTAGTTGTTGATCGTCATTGATTTTCTGGCAGCCATCACGAATTCTGGTTTGCAAATGTTCAATTTCCTCTATTCTCACTGCGTACACTAACTGTTTTAGGTGTCCACAAAAGTAATAATCCATTAGGTTAAGATCAGGCGATCGTTCTTCAATTGTCAGTGATACTTTGGGTTCAAGAAAGCTAGAGTAGTTAATGATTAGTCTGCTTGATCCGACTATCACGCTGACGCACATTAATGGATGACTCATTCACAGCCTATCAGAATTAATTTGAGAAGACAGTGTATCATGATCAAGTAATTCTAAGCCTTTGATATCTTTAACATTTTGTTTTACCTTGGTGCGCGATTTTATGGCCACCCTGTATATTAAATAAATTTGTGTGATAAGCCAAAAATTAATTTGATCTTTTTCATAATTTTGCTTACTGTTCTGGCAACTTGGTATGCCAAATTTGTAATTTCATAATGTACTAAGAATATGTTGTGTATTCAATACATAAATCAAATTATATATTTGAATATTGTTGTCATATTTATTATGCTATTAACAAAGTTGAAATATATTAGAAACGCCGTTAATTTACTCTCTAGCAAAATAAAACCCTAGAAGTAACACATAAGTAAGGAATAAATATTTTCAATAGGAACGCGCTACTAATTTATACAGTATCATTTTTTTGTAGTGAGTTGTTTCTTGTTAGTACGATTTTATAAGATATTACAGTAATTCGCTACTTTGGCTATATATATATATATATATATATATATATATACAAAAAAAATCAAAAATGTATTAAAATGTAAGAATTGATAAATATATTACTAAAAAGTACATGATTTATACTGAAATCAAAAAAATTAACACAATTCACAAACAACATAGATACATTATTTCTATTTAGTCCACTATTACTTACAGCATATTAAATAAATAACAAGCGTAAATTCCTTCAATTCAAAATTTACATATTTTACTAAATATCAAACACAATATGTTCATACATTAAATCTTATCTGTGCCAACCTATAATATATATTTATATATTTAAGTCTAAATTATATTACAAATTTATATTACAATGTAATATATTAAAAAGTCATGCCGATTTAGTTTCAGTAGTTAAGACAGAGCAACTAAAAATGTGATAATTTAAGATTCAAGCAGATGCTTGCAAATAGAACTCACTTCATCATTTTGATTACTAGATCATTTTTATATAAAGAACGGAATTGCAAAAAGCTTTTTTGAAATATTAAATTTGTGAAAAATTATAATATACTTGGTAAGCGAATTTTCAAAATAATATACTCATGAATATTTGGACACCTTCAATTTATCTGTCAGATAAAAAAGTTACATTTGAGCAGAAGAGATTCTTTACGATTTAAAAAAGTATTATTTCAAAATTATACTTAACTTTAAAAGTTTAAATTTTTGTTAAATTTTTCAGATTTTTATGCTTATTGTTATCATTTAAAATCAAGACATTCATTCAAAATTTCAGCAAATGTTGTATTTAATTTATTTATTGTATTACTGTTCTGCCCTTTGTTGGGCTTGTGTTAGTTTAAACAGCAATGTTTGAACTGATTATCAATATAAATTTGATGTATTGCATATAAAAGTAATGCTAGAACAATCATGGGCTCCATAAAATAACGTTGTTATGACCTAAAAATAGTGCTCTTTTATTCAGAAAAAACAACCAAAAAGCAACCTAATGTGACGTTGTTGGAACAACGTTGTTTAGACCAGTCAAAAGGGTACCATTTCATCGTTAAAACAACCATAAAAAAACAACTAAAAAACAATGTTGTTTAGACCAAAATTTGTTATCTGGGTAAATCGTGTAGTCAAGACGTAAAAAATCTTGCATTCCACAAATTCCTGACAAAGGCTGGTGAAAAAGTTGGAGCTGCGTTTTAAGGGGGTGATACATGGCCAAACCTCTAATCAAGCAAGCAAATAATTTTAATTGATCAGCAAACATTTTGCAGTGAACATTATCAAACATTCATCAAACAAGCCATCAGACAAATGGCAAATATCTACTGGAATTTTTCGTTGATGGTTAACTAATTTACATTAATTGATGTGCTTTGACCTGTGTTCATTTTTGATACAATTACTTATTAAACATGTATTTATTTACAGGATAATTATTTTCTGTCAATAAATTTATAATGATTCATAAATGTTAATTGGTTTTGTGCATAAACACATGGAACCCCTGCAAAACATACAAAATAGCATTTTGCTATAGCACTAATTACGTAAACCATGCTTCACAATACCAATGACAAGGAAAAGCATTTAAAGTAAGTTAATTAATTAATCACTGCCCTAGTTTAAAAATTTTTTAAAACTTTGCAGAAACTTCAATTTACATTAAAATCTTTGAAGAATTTGTAGATCTTTGAAGAAAAGTAATTTCTTACTTCAAGATCTTTAAGGATATGCAATTCTTGTATAAATTAAAGAAATTACAGATCATTCTTTTATGTTGAATGGTTTACAGCTTTTAGTAGCATATGCTTCTAGGTTTACTTAGCAATGTAAAGTTTATTTATTATATTAAGACCTCAATATCTAGGCTCCCCACAATAGGTACATAATTCTGTGCTCCAAATGCTTTAAATTTAATTTTGCTCTGGTGTTCTGGTGCATTATTTTCATGTTTTGTTACATTTTCCTTTGTTCTGAAACCAGACAAACATTTCAGGCAAAAAAATCAGTTTTCACAAGAATTAAAAAATCACAGATACATGTTTAAATTTGTGATTTCTAAATAGTGGCTCTTATCATCTTCTTCTAATAGTAATAGATTGACTGTCTCTTGATATGAGCACAGAGACATGTACACTGGAACAAGGCAACAATCATTTAGGGAATAGACATTTACATTTTTGGAATTCCAGCTCTCAAAAAGGCATATGTCATTAACTGATAGTGGGAATGTCAACCCAGAATAATTTAATTCAACAAGAAACTTTTTCAACCACCTTATCTGATCATGGTGTTGAACTTCAGGGTGAAGGCAAGCTAGCATGCTATACACAAAACATATGTTGGATTGACTGGTTTTTGGATTTACTAAGAATTTGTCTCTTTTAAGGTGGTCTGGGAGTGTAATGTCAAGTTGGATGGTATTTGGACACATGAAGCCTGACTGTGTTTATGCTTTTTAATATAAAACGCCTCATGTTTGTATTAAAAATACAGATAATGTTTGCAATCTCGTCAACCATTTGAAAGAAATTGGTGTCATTTAATCCAAATCTAAACACTGACACAGGGTAGGATGTTGGGTAAAGAACTGCAGTCTTTTCTTCTTTGTTTTCCTGTGGCTTGACGATTTCTATTTCATATCTTAAATAAATATTTGCAGAATAATGTGTGGAAACCTCATTTGAAATTGTTTTAATTAATTGCTCATGATGGTTGGAGAAGACCTCAAATATATCAATCAAGTTGACATTATTTGACAGGTAGCTCACAAATGCTCCTCAACATATATTTTCTGTTCTGTGTATGGTATAATTGGTGTTGTTTGAAGCTGACTGTTGGGAAATCTCATTGACATGTTTTTTGTCTAGATGGTTATGTAGCACAGTCTTGTTTCCAAAATATGTTTCACTATAGAGGCAAAAATTTACTGTTGTTCACCTATATCTAGTCCATAAATGAGAGCTTACTTGCTGGGGTCTGGGGTGTTATATTTGCACAAACTGCAAAAATATTGAATCTTTGGTCTAAATAGATCATGTATTAGTAAATGATAAGGAAATATCAATTTATATTTTTTGTCATAATGTGTAATTGGTTTTTAAAAATTATAACCATTAAACAGGCAGGGCATGAAAAATGTACATAAACACATTGTGGGGAAAAATTGGCATTGAAACAATTAAAATACACATTCACCCAAAAAAGGGGTTGTTAGATAAAATTGGCATTGTAACATTTAAAAGATACATTCACCCAAAAAAGGGTATTAGATCAAATTGACAGTGTAAAATTAAATAAATTGAGTATTCACCCAAAAACTGGTATTATATAAGTTGACAAATGTAATGTAACAATTAAACAATTTGAGTATTCACCCAAAAAAACAGGTAGTATATAAATTGAGAGCATAACAATTAAATAAATGAGTCATTCATTCATCCAAAATGGGTATCAGATAAAATTGATAGTGTACTGTAAACATTTATAAAACACATATTCAGTAAAAAAAATCAGATAATACATATGCATGTTTAAATGAAAATTACATTTAACAAATAAGCAAATGTTAATACTCTGTAAGATTATGGATTTAGAATGCCAAAAATAATAGAATATAATGTATGTTCAAAAGTAAAACATTTAAAGCATAACCACTGCATTGTGTAATGATTTAAATTATGCAGAGAGAGAGAACAATGATACATTCATATTTTATCTAGATTTAGAGGAAAAATAGGCTGAGAATAAAATCTGTTTTACATAGATAATATCCAACTGTGAGAAAATTGAATATTTATTTCCATTCTTTCAAAGATTTGTTCTAGCATCAGTAATAATGATAATTTGTTTTTTGAAATACATCTGCAAAGTAACATGGTTTTAAAATCTCATTAATTTAAAATCAGTAATTGTTTTTCACCAAATGAAAATTGTGCATGTGTTTTATTATTTTTCATAAAAATAATTAAATAATGGCTAGGAAATTGATCTGTGAATAAAATTCATTTTTACATATACACACAATGTCTCTATAATAATAATCAAGAGAGTGTAAGTGTGATAAATTGTTTATATCAATACCAACTTTTTAAATTTAAAAAAAAGTGAAAATATTGACACTTGTGCATTTTTTTCAAGAAATATTTTCAGCAATGTAATAAAATAACTCATTTTTGAAATTTGTAACACAGTGTTTTAAAGCCTTATTAGTTTAAACATTAAACCTCTAATTGTTTTTCCAATGATATGAAAACCAAACATGTGTTTTATTAATTTTTAAAAATTAATGATTCATGAATAACACCAATTAAAAAAATTGTGTTTACCAGGTTTTTGAATTAAAAATGTTGACTGTATTTATTTATATGTAAAAACTTTTAACTTGTTTTGTAAAAATGCAAAAATGGCAAACACAATTTTCAAAATAAAAAAAGCATGCTATTTCATGTACTCATGTGGTTGAAGTCATGTTTTCAGGCAATGTTACATTTTGAGTTTGAATGCTTGAAGATGTACTTGATTGTTGTACATCACTGGATCTAGTTTGTTCATATTCCTTAAAATTCTGAGTCCACTTGTCAAAAATTTGAGATGGTGGATTGGCCTCTTCTGGTATATTGTTGAAGCTAAAAACATTTATTTAATAAGTGTAACACATACAATAAAATAATTCATGAAGGTACAATATTATAATGAAAGGCAATGTAAAAACATTTGTTTAATAAAATTAAAAACATACATTACATATTTTTAAGATTATGAAAAATTCATGAATGTGTAATATAATGACTCAAAATTTAAAAATATTTGTTTAATAAATTGTGACATGGATAACACAGAATTTTAGATAGTGAAGAATTCTTGAATGTATAATATAATGACTTACATAGTTTTGTCAAAAGAGGTGTCTGAATCATCTTTGTATAAATTCTTTTCTATAATTTCTTAAAACTGGGAATTCCACTCTGAGAGAAATTCAGATGGATTGTTGAAAGACATTTTTAAAAGTAAACTGAATTGAAAATAAAACAGTCTAGTTTTAATGAAAAGCTAGGATAGAGTGATATTAAATATTTTTAAAAAAATCACTGTGCAAAAATAGAGTTTTGATTAGATTGGAAATAACTCTATTAGCCAATTAGTAATACCTGGAAAAGCTACATAGCCAACTAGTAATGATTGACTAATCCAATTAGTGGAGTGTACAAATCTCAAGTGGGTTTCCCACTAATTGATTTTGGGGGAAACCTTAATGCAAATACTTTTAACATAAGTACTTTGGCTGATTGACAGGTTCCTTGAGAAAACAAGACAGTTTGACCTAGGCTATTAGAATACAGTGCTAATTATTTTTTCCAGGTTTTTGAAAAATCCTGGGCAGAGGGTGCACTAAAATTTAAAATTTAAATTTTAACATGACAGAAATCCACTTGTCTTTGTTTGACATTTGTAAATATACATTTCAAATTTTTTGAATATATAATAAGCCTGGTATTACTATCATTAAATATTACCATATATAGTCATTTTTTAAAGGAATGAAATTAGCCAATCATAAATCTCATGAGCCTATAAATTTTATAGATATTTTAAACAAATATTCACAAATTTTTGGAGTTGCAGTTGTACTCAGTTTTTGAATCAAGTTTTGTCAGTGCACTACAAAAATTCATAATATTAGAAGACCAGATGTGTATGTTAAAAAATATTTATAAACTATTGAATTACAAATACATTGTGCTTTCAAACAACAAAATTTTACACATTCAATTTCACCCATCAGAAAGTCAGTGCACATTTGACAAATGTTGGAATATTGATGGAAATAACCAGTTTGATATATCAGGTTTTAAAAAAGTATGTAGAAATTCCCACATACATTCCCAGCATGGGAAATATTAAAATCAAACACTGATAAAATATACAAAGATGAATTTCCAATAGACTTTGCAGTTTTGCACATTTTTACCTTATTAGAAGAATGTGGAAGAAATAAAAACAAAAGTGTAAGACTCCTTCTTAAACAAGGACATTATTTAGAATTCTGTATAATTGATGATAATCTTTAAATAAATAAAATGTAGCTAGTTGAGTATTTATCATTTTCCATACATACATGTATACATCTATTTAAATAATAATAATGTTCAAGAAATACTAGCACATAGATATAATTAATTACACTATAACACAGTGGTAAATTACATTGTTGAACACTCTAATTTTTCAATTTAAAACATTAGCAAATTTATATAGCCAAAAATAATTTTACTCTAAAAATTAACACATGTTAGCTAATAATCAGTTATTTTGAGTTAAAACATTAGTAAATTCTTATACCATAAATATTTTTTGTTTAAAAATAACATGAGTTAACTAAGCATTGTATTGTGCTAGCATCAACTAGTGGATTTTAAATCATTCTTGGCCAAAAATTATTGGTTTCCAGCATCCTGATCTTCCAGCATTTATTGGTTCTTATTTTTTTATTAGGCAGCTTGAGTTTTGGTGGGGATAAACCAGTGAAAACTCCCAGTTTATCATCAGATCTTTTAAAATGCCTTCACACAAAGCTGAAACTACAAATTTCATGTCAATGCAGCCAAGAGTATGCCAATGGTTGGACAAAGTTAAAAATCCCATAAAATTAATTAAAGTGGAGGACATTAATGTCAATGAATGACAGACAATGATGCATGTTAAAAGAGTTCAAACACAGTATGGTGAAGGAATATGAGTAGATGTAGATAGGAATGAGTTTTCCTATTTACCCAGATGTTATTGCCAGGTGATTGATAAAGGAGATGAGAGCAATCTTGTTGGTAGTATGGTTCAACTATCAGAGAAGCCAGAAGGGGTCAATGGTAAATGCCATCCTTGTCTTCATTTTGTGTCAAACTGACTTTTTAGACTGACTTTTTAGTGTTGTGTATAATAAAAAATACTAGTTGGGAATATATATAATATACCACTTTCCTCATATCACAATCTTCACTATAATTAAATTAGCTAGAACCTTTGGTAATTAGCAACATTTAAAATTGATTATTCATGTATTTCTCCATCTTTTATATCTTGTTAGAATATTGAATTGGTAATATTCACAATTGCATGCATAAGTTAATAACCTTAAATGAAAATTCATATTAGCATTTATTGTAATTAGTGATAATTTAAATGTTACATGTAATTTCAACTAAATTCATTCATATACACTATTTCCATTTTTTTGAAAAAAATTAACACAAATCTCTCAATATTATTACAATTTAGAAATAATGAATAGAAGTATTAAACCCAATACTTATTTCATGAAATATATGTTAAATAGAAAAATTATCATTTGTTAATAATTACAATACAGAATATGCTTACACCTTCATCATGGGTTAGAATATCAAATAGTAGAAAATTCATTATTTTCATGTTAAAATTCAGTAAAAAAATTGCCTTTGCTTTAATTACAAAAACAAAAATATGCTCCTTGCATTTACTACAAGTAACAATATCAAAATAGTAAACATGAACATTATTTTGAATTCTATATATTTGATGATAATCTTTAAATAAGTAAAATGTAGCTAGTTGAGTATTTATCATTTTTCATACATATATACATACATACATGTATACATCTATTTAAATAATAATAAAGTTTAAGAAATACTAGCATGTAGATATAATTAATTAAACTATAACACAGTGGTAATTTACATTGGTGAACACTAAAATTTTTCAATTTAAAACATTAGCAAATTCATATAACCATAAATAATTTTGCTCTAAAAATTAACACATTTTTGCATTTATTACAATTTACAATATCAAAATAGTAAACACTGACATTATTTAGAATTCTGTATAGTTGATGACAATCTTTAAATAAATAAAATGTTCTAGTTGAGTATTTATCATTTTTCATACATACATACATGTATACATTTATTTAAATTATAATTTAATTACAAAAACAAAAATACACTTTTTGCATTTATTACAAGTTACAATATCAAAATAGTAAACACAGACATTATTTAGAATTCTGTATAGTTGATGATAATCTTTAAATAAATAAAATTACAGGAAATTCTACAGAATGTATAAAGGACTATTTTAAATTTGTATGCTGAATGAACATTCATCAACAATGAGGTATATTATTATTGCCATTTACTAATATTAATCAATGTAAATTTAAAAATTTTGTTGTAAAACCATTGTAACTAATAATAATTAACAATTTTACTAGCATTATTTTTTATAAACTGGTACATGTAGAAAGAGATGGAAAAAGCAAAAACATATTATTATTTTACTAAAGTCTAATACAATATGATTTACAATACCATCAGTCCTGATTTCCATGTCATTGTTGCAGAATATTTTTTTAATTACCAGAGTCTTGTAATTCTCACCCAATGCATTGACATAGTGTTTAGATAGAAAATAGTAAAAACCATTGTCAAGTCTCATCTTTACTGCAACACCATATCTTGTGTTGAACTGAACAATGTCCTCAATTGTTAGCCAGAGTTTTTTCAGTAGTTCAAGCAGGGCTCACACTTGAAGAATACAGGTTGATGATTGGGAATTAACATCATTTAAGAGTTGTAAAACATTATCATCTTTGCTTGTGTTGGAGATGGGGAAGACTATAAGGTGTCTTCACTTGTGTTGAGTCTTGTGTTTGGCACAGGCAGTTTAGACATCATCTCATGTGTTAGCATGTTATAACCATGCAAAAGTTGTTGGGTTTTGCATAGTTCATCAAATAGGCTACCCAATGAGCTGGATGCTAGTGTTTCAACAACCATTTGTCAGTAAGAATAAGAAGGTCAAGATTGTGTAGAAGAAAATAATGATTTTATCTGATGAAATGAGGTGAATATATAGATTAACCAGCCAATGGAAATACATAGGAAATTATGAGAAATATTCAACATGATATGATAAATGTGTTAATGACATATATTAACGAAAACAAAATGCAGCTTTTTACATGTAATGTTAGTAACATGTTAAACATTGTACACTGTAAGCATTTGAACTGTCAGGAATTTTATGGATAAATTAGCCAGCAATTCATTATCACAAATGTGGTGTAAACCCAATGTATTATACAAAAACATCCATGGTAAACGTGAAAAATGTGTGATATAGCCAGGTATATTAACAAAAATGTGTAATGAAATTAGCCATATAAATCAGTCACTATAGCAAAACATGTGATTGTAAACTAAAATGGCTCTAACATGTTAATGAATCATTGTAAAAATCAATCACCTCTGTCAATGTCAAAAAAATGAATCATGCCATAAATATCACAAATCACTAATTAAAATGTTCCTTGAAATCAATTAGTCAGGACATTTAATATTGTCAACTATGTGAATCACTAATTAAACCACTACTTGATATCACTGAGTCAGCAGAGGACAAAAGGTCAAATTTGGACCAGTGATCTCTTTTATGTATGTTACTGATCAGCTTTTATTCTGCATCCCATTTAGTCCAGTTCACCTTTGTTTCCTCAGCTTGTTCACTCCTAAGGCAGTTTCTCTTTTTGCTCTTTTTACAGCAATTTTCTGTAACTCAGGAGTGATTGAGCCAAAATTGGGCCACCATTTGTGAGAGGAAATTGTTTTAGCTGAATTTTATACTTAGTGGTAACCAAATGTTCCTTCTTTTTGTCTGAATTTAGAAAGTTGTTGCATGCACTTTGTTTGATCATTAACATTTGGGTAATATTTTTCTACCACATCAAAAATTCACTCATAACACTCTCTTTCATTCCCTGTGAAAATTCTAGAAAAGTGTAATCTGGATCCAGTACAAATCTAGTACTGTGTAGCTTTTCGTGGAATAAAGCCCAGACATTATTGAAGGCATCCAAAATTTTTGATTTTTCTGTTCTAATAAAATTTTGAGTTTGGACATTGAGAATTTGACCTAATTTGAGTGCTTTGAAGTATATTTTCCCAAGATATGGAATACCTTATCTGTTAATCACAGTAACATTACAACTGGTTCAAAAATAGACAAAACCTCTTTCAACCCCCACCATGCCTCATCCATAATGCATGTTTGCATAACCTGGACAGCTTCTGAATTCTTAGAATTTTTTTACAAATTCAACCAATTTGCAGTTGACAACTGCGTTGTGGAGACACTGTTTTCATTGGGTTTGAGGAGCTGCAGCTTAGAGTGCTCATAGAATATACTCATTGTTGGATGATAGTTGATATAAAGTGCACTATTTCCTTTCCCTTCTTACAATTTTCATCAACCCATGGGATAGCTTTTGGAAAATCTTCCAACTGTAATTCCAGATAGTGAGTTCCACAAGCTTCCAGGGTGATATGATCAAATTTTTTCTGAACAAATAACCCACTGGCCTTGCAGTTTGCTGAATTATCAATGACAATCTGTACCACATTCTTTGATCTGATTTTCAGCATTTCTTTGATGAGAATACTCGATGTATATTGGGCGCTTTGGTAGATAATGTGGTTTTCTGTGATCCCAAGAAAATGTCATTTTTGGGTATTAATTAATTAGTAGTCTCTTTTGAGTGTTGGTGCATTGAAGCAATTGTACAGCCCTGTAATTTTCAAATCTTTGTAAATTCCACACATTTCAGCTTTGATGGAAGAGTATTCACAGTCCAAAAGAGGCCTGGTTAAGATTTCTGCATAGGAGGTTTGAAGGATGACCCATGGTCAGTTATTGTCTTAAGGGCTTCTTTGAATTCCTTATTGTGGATAACATTAAATTAAATATCTCCTGAAAAGAATCCCCCAAGCAAATTTTTGGTGTACAGCTTGTAGGTCTCTTCAAGAAGAACACCAGTTATTTGGTAGTTGTACTTGACTTTTCTTAAGTAACAGTGGGGCTGTAATGATGTCCAATGCTCTTTGCTGTTGCTTCTTTTCTAATTCAGTTTTCTGTTGATTTTCTAATGATTTAATTTCCATGTAACCATTTGGAGGTGCCATTTGACATTTTCCCACTGCTGTATTCTCAGTAAAATTGGCCTGAATTTGACTGGCAGATCCATCATAAGTGCATTTGCAGAATAAGGAAGTCCATTTTTTCAGGGCAGGAGAACTGTCAGTAGAAGAATTGATTAAAGAAACAAATTTCCATTCAGGTCCTTTATCCCTCATTTCACTGAAATAAAATTCAAGCCCAAGATAAGATAAGCTGTAAAAATATTTTAAGGTGAGTAAACTTAATAGGCCTACATGTAAAATTACCAAAAGAATGATGATCATGAAATGCACAAACAAGACAGTCACAAATATAATTGAATCTGAAATTGTCTACTTGTTATTGCAGGTGCCCAACAAATACAAATAAACAAGTATTGGAAGAAATACAGGTGAGATCCCAAAGCATGACGTAATTGCTGATTCAAGGATATTGACATAGGTGTTGAACACCATTTAGCAGTGATGTAATGAATGACTCACTCCTTAATGACTCTGTGATATTTACAGGGGTTAATTTATTTTACAATGATTTATAAAGTAGTGACTCATTTATTTGGCCAATTAAGTTTGCATGTTTGCCTTGATTACAAACATTTTTTGTTAATATATGTAACATTACTAGCTGAATATCAGGGGTTTACACTGTGTTTTGTGATAATATATTGTTGACTAATGATGAATTTTCCTATCTATAAAAAATTTCATGTGTTTTTACAGCTTAGCTAGCCTATATATGAAATTTAATCTGTTTTAAGCCATTCTACAAATTACATTATGTAGTTGATAGATAAACTTTCCTATTGGTATAAAATACTACACAATATATAGAATGCACATTAATAAACAGCATTTGACAAGATAACTTCTACTGTTAGTTAATTTTTTTCCTTCTGTACATACATGTCAGAAATTCACTCCTGTATCTGAACTATGCAAACAAAAAGAATTCCAAACCATTTATAAACATTGCATTAGCTTTTCTATAACACTCATAAATATATATATAAGGAAAAATGTATTATTCATTTAATCACAATATTATTACTCTTTTTGCATAGTAGAGAGTGTTGGGGTTAAATTTGAAATATATAAAGCCCTATCATAAATCTCAATTGGTTGATACATCAAAGTTTAAAAAAGTGTGCTGTGAAAATATCCCACATACATTTACAGTAGACTTTGCAATTTCACAAATTTTTACATTCTTAGAAGGTGGGGTTAAAGACAATTGTGTAAAACTCTCTCTTAACCACAGTCCATGTTTAGAGTATTGTATAGTAGATAGCATCTAAATATAATGTAACTAGTTGCATATTTATCTTTTATCTGTCCCACTACACAACCCCTCAACTCCAGAAGCAAGTTTAGCTGGAAAATCAATAAATGTGATAAATATTCCAAATGCAAAATTTTATAAATGAAGTTTAAGTACAGTCACCAGTTCCATCATTAATACAAAATGATGATGACAAGCAACATTTTTATTCCTGCAAGCTAATGTAAACAATCCTTTGGTATATTAATTTTTTCCTTTGTGTGTTTAGTTTCTACCCTTGGTATACTTATTTTTTCCTGTGTGTGTTTAGTTTCTACCCTTGGTATATTAATTTTTCCTTCATATGTTTAATTTCTACTCTTGCTATATTAATTTTTCCTTCATGTGTTTAGTTTCTGCCCTTAGTATATTAATTTTTTCCTTCATGAGTTTAGTTTCTACTCTTGGTATATTAATTTTTTTTCCTTTGTGTGTTTAGTTTCTGCCCTTGGTATATTTATCTTTCAACTACATATTGTAATTTGTAGAATGGATTAAAATGGATGTTTACATGCAATATTAAATAAAACACATAAAAATAAAACCATTAATGCTTCAAAATATGGAGAAATCAGAGAATACAACAAAGAATAGTCAAATTTAAGTGTATGTATGTTATTATTTCTTGTTTTTGAAAGTATATACCAATAATGTCCTAAAATTTGGAATTGTTAAATGTCTATGACGAAAAGATATCTTCATTTTAACACAGTATTCAGTTTTCACAATGATTCAAGTGGTGACAGTTGAATTCATTCAATAATTTAAGTTATTTTTGCATTTTAATAAGTTAATGTCACTAACTTTGTTTCATGTGATTACAAAACAATATACAAATTTCACAATGTTTATACACATTTACCATTTTTGCTAACAAAATCAAGTAATAAAAATACTTGAAAATCCAAAATGTATTGGCATTCTCTCCAATGCTATGTCTTAGAAACTCTAAAAAGATAAGATTTATTTTTAAAAATTCTTAATCTCTATATGATTTTAATACATTTAATAGGGAAATATAGTTAAAATCTGGTTTTCCTAATTGCATATTGCAAGATATATATTTTATATTTGAATACAATGAGTAAATTGCCATGAAGAAGTATGAATTTCATTTTATTAGTTTCTGATGATTGTAATTTAAGCTATTTATTTCTATATTTAGAAAATGTTCCAAAGTTGTTTTAATACCTAATGTATAAAATGTAGTTTAAATCATTTAATGATTGCTGTTGTGTTTTCATAATTTCATAAACAATTACAAGTATATATTAATTAAATTAAGTTTTAAGTACTATACATATACTTAAATTCATTTTATATAGCTTTGATATGCAATTTCAATTAAAAAATTTTGCTTCTTCTCACTTGAGGTTATATATTTTGTAGAATTACTTTAATAAGCATAATCATTTTTCAATTTCATGAGCACTTAATGTTATTTTGCAAACTGTGTACAAATATGTGTTTTGTAAAATCAATAAATTAAATCATTTTTGAATAAATGTATTTTTACAAAGTAATCTATCACAAAAAAATGTTTTTGCTGAAACTTGATTTTGCAATTTCAACAAAAAGAATTTCCATACATGTATAAAAATTGATTGACGTGTGCTAGTTGATGAGTCATTGCCCAGCTATAATTCATGAATAATGAGGAGGGGTGGCTAAAGATATGAATATTCATGCATTACATAGCCAAACTATAAATAATTTTAAAGTGTACATTTGTAGTTTTAGACCATTGAAAGGACTAGCATATTGAAACAATCATATATTTTTTGTTAATGAACTTGTTATGTACACTGAATAATAGCACTAGTATTAAATTTCATAAATTCTTGTTATTACCCAGAAAGTTTTTTATATTTAACAGAAATTATATTGTATATATACATATAGCTTTCTTAAACATTTAATAAAAGTCTTAACATGAGTGGCTTTACAAATTAAAAATGTTTCTCTGCAGATTTTCTCAGTACATTCATAAATAACTTTCATTTATTACAAACTTAAATGTTGGAAGAATTATCTTTATGTACAGGAGGATATAAATTAACAGTAGAAATCATCTTGTCAAACAATGTTTATTAATGTGTATTCTATATATTGTGTAATCTTTTCAGCAAATAGTAAAATTTATC